>JAIUJO010000415.1:25000-30000 GCA_023846275.1 Vanilla planifolia | reverse complement strand
AGAAGATGATCATGATGAAGAAGTTGTAGAAGAAGAAGAAGAAAAAGAGGAAGAAGAAGAAGAAGAAGAGGAAGAAAAAGAATAGGAAAAAGAAGAAAAAGGAGCAGAAGAAGAAGAAAGAAGAAGTAGAAGTAGGAGAAGAGGAAGAAAAAGAAGAAGAAGAAGAAGGAGAAGAAAAAGAAGAAGGAGAAGAAGGAGAAGTAGAAGAGGAAGGAGAAGGAGGAGGAGGAGGAGGAGAAGAAGAAGAAGAAGAAGAAGAAGAAGAAGATGATGATGATGATGAAGAAAAAGAAGAAAAGGAAGGGCAAGAAGAAGAAGATGATGATGTTGAAGAAGAAGAAGATGATGAAGAAGTAGAACGAGAAGAAGATGGGGAAGAAGAGGAAGAAGAAGAAGAAGAAGTGGAAGAAAAATGCATAGAGGTAAAAGAAGAAGGAGAAAAAGAAGAAGATGAAGGAAAAAAGACAAAGCAAAGGAAGAAGAAGAAGAAGACAAAGAAAAAGAAGAAGCCCAAGAAGAAGATGTAGAAGAAGAGGAAGAAGACGTAGAAGAAGAAGATGAAGACAAAGAAACGAAGACAAAGAACAGGAACAAGAATTAGATGATAAAAAAGAAGAAGAAGGCGAAGGAGATGACGTCAAAGGAGGAGAAGAAGAAGAAGGAGAAGAAGAAGAAGAAGAAGAAGAAGTGAAAGAAGGAGAAGAACAAGATGAAGAAAGGAGAACAAGAAGAAGAAGGAGAAGAAGAAGAAGAAGATGATGAAGTAGAACGAGAAGAAGTTGTAGAATAAGAAGGAAAAGAAGAATTGGAAGAAGAAGAAGAAGTCAAAGAAGAAGAAGAAGAAGAAGTGGTTGAAGAAGAAAAAGAAGTAGAAGGAGAAGAAGAAGTAGAAGCAGATGTAGAAGTAGCAGATGAAGAAGAAGAAGAAGAATACGAGAATGAGAACAGGAAGAATAGGAAGAAGAAGAGGAAGAAGAAGAAGAAGAACAAGAAGTAAGAGAAGGAGGAGGAGGAGAAGAAGAAGAAGAAGAAGAAGAAGAAGAAGAAGAAGATGAAGAAGAAGATAATGAAGATGAAGAAGAAGAAGGGGAAGAAGAAGAAGAAGAAGATTTTGAAGAAGAAGAAGAAGAAGGGGGCGAATAAGAAGAAGAAGAAGACAAAGAAGATAGTGAAGAAGAAGAAGAAGAAGGAGAAGAAAAAGAAGAAGAAGAAGAAGATGATGAAGAAGATGAAAAAGGAGAAAAGACAGAGGTAGAAGAAGAAGATTATGATGATGATGATGAAGAACAAGAGGAATATGAATAAGAAGAAGAAGAAGAAGAAGAAGATGAAGAAGGAGAAGAAGTAGTAGAAGAAGAAGATGAAGAAGAAGAAAGAAGAAGAAGAAGAAGTAGAAGAAGAAGAACAACAAGAAGAAGAAGAAAAAGAAGAAGAATGTGAAGAAGAAGAAGAAGAAGAAGAAAAAGTAGAAGCAAAAAAAATAAAGAACAGGAAGAAAAAGAGGAAGGCGAAGAAGATGACGAAGAAGAAGAAGAAAAAATAAATAAAAAAATAAGCAGAAGAAGAAGAAAAGAAGAAGAAAAAGAAGAAGAAATAGAAGAAGAAGAAGAAGAAGATGGAGTAGAAGAAGAAGAACAAGAACAAGAAGAAGAAGAAGAACAAGAAGACAAGAAGAAGAAGTCGTAGAAGAAGAAGATGATCAAGAAGAAGAAGAAGAAGAAGAAGGAGAAGAAGAAGACAAAGAAAAGAAGAAAAAGAAGAAGGAAAAAAATAGGAAAAAGAAGAAGAGAAAGAAGTAGAAGAAGAAGTAGAAGTAGAAGAAGAAGAAGAAGAAGAAGAAGTTGAAGAGGAAGAAGACGAAGAGGGAGAAGTTGAAGTCAAAGAAGTCGATGAAGAAGAAGATAGAGTAGAAGTAGTAGGAGTAGAAGAAGAAGATGGAGGAGAAGGAGGACGAGGAGAAGAAAAAAAAGAAAAAGAAGAAGAAGTAGAAGAAGAAGAAGAAGAAGAAGAAGAAGAAGAAACGAGAAGAAGAGGAAGAAGAAGAAACGAGAAGAAGAGGAAGAAGAAAAAGAAAAAGAAGAAGAAGAAGAAGAGGATGAAGTGGTTGAAGAATAAGAAGAAGGAGAATATGGAGAAGATGAAAAAGAAGAAAAAGAAGAAGAAGAAGAAGAATCAGAGCAATAAGAAGAAGAAGAAGAAAAAGAAGAAGAAGAAGAAGAAAACAAAGAAGAAGAAGAAGAAGAAGAAGAAGAAGATATAGAAGAACAAGATGAAGATGAACAAAAAGATGATGAAGAAGAGAAAGAAGAAGAAGCGGAGGAAGATGAAGAAGAAGGAAGAGTAGTTAGAGAAGAAGAAGAAGAGAAAGAAGTAGTAGAAGAAGAAGAAGAAGAAGTAGAAGAAGAATAATAAGAAGAAGGACAAGAAAAAAAGAAGAAGACAAAGAAGATGAAGAAGAAGAAGAAGAAGAGGAAGAAGAAGGCAAAGAAGTAGGAGAAGAAAAAGAAGAAGAAGAAGATGAGGAAGAAGAAGAAGAAGATGAAGAAGAAGAATATGATATAGAAGAAGAAAAGTAGAAGAAGAAGAAGAAAAAGAAGAAGAAGAAGAGGAAGGAGAAGTAGAAGAAGAAGAACAACAAGAACAAGAACAAGAACAAGAGGAAGAACAAGAAGAAGAAGAAGAAGAAGAAGAGGAAAAGGAGGAGAAGGAGGAGCAGGAGAAGAAGAAGAAGAAGAAGCAGAAGCAGAAGAAGAAGAAGAAGAAGAAGAAGAAGATGAAGATCTAGAAGAAGAAAAAGAAAAAGAGGACGATGAAGAAGGTGTAGTAGAAAAAGAAGATAAAGTAGATGAAGAAGAGGAAGAAGAACAAGAAAGAAGAGAAGATAAAAAAGGGAAAGAAGAAAAAAGAGAAGAACAAGAAGGAGAAATAGAAGAAGAAGAAGAAAGAGAAGAAGAAGAAGAAAAGGAAAAAATAGACGAAGAAAAAGATGAAGAAGAAGATGAGCAAGAACAAGAAAAAGAAGGGGAAGAAGGAGAATAAGTAGATGAAGAAGAAGAAGAAGAAGAGGAAGTAGAAGAAGATGGAGAAGAAAAAGTATAACAAGAAGAAGAAGAAGAAGAAGGAGAAGTTGGGGAACAAGAAGGAGGAAAAAGATAAAGAAGAAGTCGAAAAAGAGAAAGAAGAAGAAGAGAAAGAAGAAGAAGAAGATGATGATGATGAAGTTGACGAAGAAGAAGAAGAAGAAGTAGAAGAAGAAGACGAAAAACAATGGGAAGAATAAGAAGCAAAAGAAGAAGTAGGTGAAGAAGAAGAAGGACAAGAAGTAGAACGAGAAGGAGAGGAAGAAGAAGAAGGAGAAGAAGAAGAAGATGATGATGATGATGAACATGAAGCGCAACAAGGTGAGGAAGAAGAAGATAAAGAAGTAGAAGACAAAGAGAATGAAGAAGAGGAACAAGAAGATTAAGAAGAAGAAGAAGAAGAAGAAGAAGAAGAAGAAGAGAAAGAAGAAGAAGAAGTAGAAGATGATAACAAAGATGAAGTACAAAAAGATAAGGAGGAAGAAAAAGAAGAAGAGGAAAAAGAAGAAGAAGAAGAAAAAGAAGGAGAAGAAGAACAAGTAGAAGTAGAAGATGGCGATGAAGGCGATGAAGACGAAGGAGATATGAAGAAGAAGAAGACGACGAAGAAGAAGAAGAAGAAGACAAAAAAGTAGAAGAAAAAGAGCAAGATGAAGAAGATGAAAAAAAGAAGAAGAAGATGAATAAGAAGAATAAGAAGAAGAAGAAGAAAAAGAAGAAAATGAAAAAGAAGAAGACGAAGAAGAAGAAGAATAGAAGAAGAAGAAGAAGAAGAAGGAGAAGAAGAAGAAGGAGAAGGAGAAGAAGAAGAAGTAGAAGAATAAGAAGAAGATGAAAATGAAGAAGAAGAAGAAGAAGAATAGGTAGAAGAATAAGAAGGAGATGGAGAAGAAAAAGTGGTGGAAGAAGAAGAAGACGAAGATGAAGAACAAGAAGAAAAAAAGTAGTATTAGAAGAAGAAGAAGAAGTGATGATGAAGAAGAAGAAGATGAAGAAGGTGAAGAAGAAGCAAAGGAAGAAGGAAAAGATGAAGTAGGCAACAAAGAAGAAGAAGATGGAGAAGAAGAAGACGAAGAGGAAGAAAAGCAAGAAGTGGAATAAGTCGAAGGAAAAGAAGAAGAAGAAGAAGAAGTAGTAGAAGAAGAAGAAAAAGATTAATAACAAGAAAAAGATTAATAACAAGAAGAAAAAGAAGAAGAAGAGGTAGTTGTAGAAGAAGAAGAAGAAGAAGGAGAAGAGTAAGACAAAGATGAAGAGAAAGAAGAAGAAGATGAAGAAGATGAAGAAGAAGCAAACAAAGAAGAAGAAGACAAAGTAGGCAAGGAAGAAGAAGAAAAAGAAGAATATGTAGAGTAAGAAGATGAGGGATAAGAAGAAGAAAAACAAGTAGAAGAAGGAAAAGGAGAAGAAGAAGAAGATGATGATGATGATGACGATGAAGTAGAAGAAAAAGTAGAGGAGTAAGAAGAAGAGAAAGAGGACGAAGAAGAAGAAGTTGATGAAGAAGAAGAAGTAGAAGAAAAAGATGAAAAAGAAGAAGAAGAAGAAGGAGAAGAAGACTTAAAGAAGAAGAAGAAGAAGGCAAAGATGAAGAAGAAGAAGAATAATAAGATGACAAAGATGAGAAAGAAAAAGTAGATGTGGAAGAAGAAGAAGAAGAAGACGAAGAAGAAGATGAAAAACAAGTAGAAGAAGAAGAAGTCGAAGAAGAAGAAGAGGAATAATAAAAAGAAGAAGAAGAATAAGAAAAACTATAAGAAGAAGAAGAATAAGAAGAATAAGAAGAAGTAGAAGAAAGAGAAGAAAGAGAAGAAGAGGAAGAAGGAGAAGAAGAAGAAGAAGGAGAAGAAGAAGAAGTGGAAGAAGGAAAAGGGGAAGAAGAAGAAGAAGATGAAGTAGAAGGAGAAGAAGGAGAAGAAG
>JAIUJO010000415.1:12500-20000 GCA_023846275.1 Vanilla planifolia | reverse complement strand
AAGAGGAAGAAGATAAAGAAGAAGAAGTAAAAGTAGAAGAAGAAGAAAAAGAAGAAAAAGAAAGAGAGGAAAAAGAAGAAGAAGAAGAGGAAGTCGAAGAAAAAGAAGAAGAAGAAGATGTAGAAGAAGAAGAAGATGATGATGATGAAGGAGAAGAAGTAAAAGTAGAAGAAGAAGACAAAGAAGGATAAGAGGAGAAAGAAGAAGTAGAAGAAGAAGAGGAATTCAAAGAAGAAGAAGGAGGAGGAGGAGGAGGAGGAGCAGGAGAAGAAGAAGAATATGAATAAGACCAAGAAGAAGAAGAAGAAGAAGTTAGAGGAGAAGAAGGAGTAGAAGAAGAAGAAAGAGAAGAAAGAGAAGAAGAAGAAGAAGGAGAAGTGGAAGGAGAAAGAAGAAGATGAAGAAGAAGAAGAAGAAGAAGATAAAGAAGAAGAAGAAGAAGAAGAAGAAGAAGGGAGAGGAAGAGGAGAAGAAGAAGAAGAAGAAGGGGAAGAAGAAGAAGATGAAAAAGAGAAGAAGAAGAAGAAGAAGAAGAAGAAGAGGAAGACGAAGAAGAAAAAGTCGAAGAAGAAGACGATGAAGAAGAAGAAGAAGAAAGAAGAAGAAGAAGACGAAGAAGAAAAAGATGAAGACAAAGAAGAACATATAGAAGAGGAAGAAGAAGATGAAAACGAAGAAGAAGAAGAAGAAGAAGAAGAAGAAGAAGAAGAAGAAGAAGAAGAAGAATAAGAAGAAGATAAAGAAGGAGAAAAGAAGAAGGAAAAGAAGATCAATTAGAAGAAGAAGAAGAAGAAGAAGAAGAAAGAGAAGAAGAAGAAGAAGTAGAAGTAGAAGTAGAAGAAGAAGAAGAAGGAGTGGATAAAGCAGGAGAAGGCAAAGAAGAAGAAGAAGAAGACGAAGAAGAAAAACCAACAGAAGAAGAAGAAGATCAATTAAAAGAAGTAGAAAGAGAAGAAGCAGAAGGGGAAGAAGAAGAAGTAGAAGAAGAAGGGGAAGAAGAAGACAAAGAAGGAGAAGAAGAAGAACTAGACAAGGAAAATGAAGAAGTAGAGGAAGAAGCAGAAGTAGAAGGTGAAAGAGAAAAAGAACTCAATAAAGAAAATGAAGAAGAAGAAGAAGAAAAAGAAGAAGAGGAAGACAAAGATGAAGAAGAAGATGATAAAGAAGAAGAAGAAGTAGCCAAAATGAAAGAAAGAGAAGAAGAAGAAGAAGAAGAAGAAGAAGAAGATGAAGTATAAGAAGAAGAAGAAAAAGAAGAAGAAGAGGAAGAAGAAGTAGAGAAAGAAGAAGAAGAATGAGTTGAAGAAAATAAAGGGGACAAAGAAGAAGAAGAAGAAGATAGGGAAGAAAAAGAAGAAGTAGACGAAGAAGAAGAATAAAAAGAAGAAGAAAAAGAAGAAGAAGAAGAAGGCAAAGAAGAAGAAGACAAAGAAAAAGGAAAAGAAGAAGAAGGAGACGAAGAAGATGAAGATGAATAAAAAGAAGAAGAAGATGATGATGATGAAGAAGACAAAGACAAAGAAGAAGAAGAAGAAGAAGAAGAAGAAGAAGAAGAAGAAGAAGAAGGGGAAGAGGAAGAGGAAGAAGGTGAAGAAGAAGAAGGTGAAGAAGAAGAAGGAGAAGAAGAAGCATCAGAAAATAGAAGTAGAAGATGGAGAAGAAGAAGAATAAGAAGAACATGAAGAAGAAGAAGAAGATGATGAAGAAGAAGAAGAAGAAGATGGAGAAGAAATAGAAGAGGAAGAAGACAAAGATGATGACGAAGAAGAAGAAAAAGAAAAAGAAGAAGAAGAAGAAGAAGGCAAAGAAGAAGAAGAAGAAGAAGAAGAATAATAAAATGAAGACGAGCAAGAAAAAGAAGAAGAAAAGAAAATGTAGAAGAAGGAGAAGAAGTAGAAGGGGAAGAAGAAGAAGGAGAAGAAGAAAAAGGAAAAGAAGAAGAAGAAGACTTAAAAGAAAATGAAGAAGACAAAGTAGAAGAAGATGAAGCTTTAGAGGAAGAAGAAGATGATGATGATGATGAAAAAGAAGAAGAAGACAAAGAAGATGATAAAAAAGAAGAGGAAGATAAAGAAAATGAAGAAGAAGATGAGGATGAAGGAGAAGAAAAAGAAGAAGAAAAGAAAAGGAAGAAGAAGAAGGAGAAGAATTAGAAGAAGAAGAAGTAGTAGTAGTAGTAGTTGAAGAAGAAGAAGAAGAAGAGGAAGAGGAAGATGAACAAGAAGAAGAAGGAAAGGAAAAGAAGAAGAAGTACAAGAAAAAGAAGAGGATGAGTAAGAAAAAGATGAAGAGGATGAAGAAGACGAGCAAGAAGAAGAAAAAGAAGAGGAAGAAGATGAAAAAGAAGAAGAAGATGATGATGAAGAAGAATAAGAATGAGAAGTAGAAGAAGAAGATGAAGAAAAACAAGAAGATGAAGAAGAAGAAGCAAAAGTAGAAGAAGATGGAGAAGAAGAAGAAGAAGAAGTAGAAGAAGAAGAAAGAAAAATAAGAAGAAGAAGAAGAAAAAGAAGGATGACAAGAAGAAGAAGAAGAAGAAGTAGAATAAGAACAAGAAAAGGAAGAGCCAGAAGAGGAAGAAGAAGAAGTCAAAGAACAAGAAGAAGAAGTCGAAGTAGAAGAAGCAGAAGAAGAAGAAGAAGAAGAAGAAGAGGAAGAAGAAGAAGAAGAAGAAGAAGATGATGATGAAGAAGAATAAGAATGAGAAGTAGAAGAAGAAGATGAAGAAAAACAAGAAGATGAAGAAGAAGAAGCAAAAGTAGAAGAAGATGGAGAAGAAGAAGAAGAAGAAGTAGAAGAAGAAGAAAGAAAAATAAGAAGAAGAAGAAGAAAAAGAAGGATGACAAGAAGAAGAAGAAGAAGAAGTAGAATAAGAACAAGAAAAGGAAGAGCCAGAAGAGGAAGAAGAAGAAGTCAAAGAACAAGAAGAAGAAGTCGAAGTAGAAGAAGCAGAAGAAGAAGAAGAAGAAGAAGAAGAGGAAGAAGAAGAAGAAGAAGAAGAAGAAGAAAATGTAGAAGAAGAAAAAAAGACAAGGAAAAAGAAGACAAAGTACAGAAAAAAGAAGAATAGGAAGAAGAAGAAGAACGAGGAGGAGAAGTAGAAGAAGGAGAAGAAGAAGAAGAAGAAGAAGAAGAAGAATAAGAAGAAGAAAAAGAAGAAGTAGAAGAAGTAGAAGAAGAAGAAGAGGAAGAAGTTGAAGATGAAGAAGAAGAAGAAGAAAAAGAAGAAGAAGAAGAATGAGGAGGAGGAGGAGGAGAAGAAAAAGCAAAAGGAGAAGAAGAAGAAGAAGCAAAGAAGAACAACAACAAGGAGAAGGAGATTAAGAAGAAGAAGAAGAAGAAGAAGGAGAAGAAGAAGAAGAAGGAGGAGAAGAAGGAGAAGAAGAAGAAGAATGGGAAGAAGTAGAAGAAGAAGAAGAAAAAGAATAAGAACTAGATCAAAAAGAAGTAGCGCAAGAAGAAGAAGAAGAAGCAAAAGAAGAAGAAGAAGAAGAAGAAAAAGTCAAAGAAGAACAAAGCAAAGAAGAAGAAGAAGAAGAGGAAGAAGAAGTAGAAGAGGATGAAGAAGAAGATGAAGACGACGAAGAAGAAAAGGACCATGAACATGAACAAAAAGAATAGGTAGAAGAACAAGAAGAAGAGGAAGAAGAAGAATACATTGTAGAAGAAAGAGAGGAAGACGTCAACGAAGAAGAAGAAGAAGAAGATGATGATGAAAAAGAAGATGAAGAAGAAAAAGAAGAAGAAGAAGAGGAAAGAGAAGAATAAGGAGCAGATGAAGGCAAAGAAGAAGAAGAAAATGGAGAAGAAGCATAAGAAGGAGGAGAAAAAGAAGAACAAGAAGAAGAAGAAGAAGAACCGGAAGAAGAAGAAGAACAAGAAGAAGAAGAATATGAAGAAGAAGACGAACAGTGAGAAGATGTCATAAAAGAGGAAGAAAATAAAGAAGAAGAAGAAGAAGAAGAAAAAGAAAAAAAAGATGAATTAGAAGAAGAAGTAGAAGAAGAAGAAGAAGAAGAAGAAGAAGATGAAGAAGAAGTAGAAGAAGAAGAAGAATACGAAGAGGACGAAGAAGAACAACACGAAAAGGAAGAAGAAGATGAAGAAGTTGAATAAGACGAAGAAGAAGGAGGAGAAGGAGGAGGAGGAGAAGAAGAAGAAGAAGAAGAAAAAGAACAAGTATAAGTAAAGGAAGAAGAAGAAAGAGAAGAAGAAGAAGAAGAAAAAGAAGAAGAAGAAGGAGAAGTAGAAGAAGAAGAAGAAGAAGAAGAAGAAGACGAAGAAGAAGAAGAAGAAGATGAAGAAGAAGAGGTAGCAGAAGAAAGTGAAGAAAAATATTAGAAGAAGAAGAAGAAGAAGAAGAAGAAGAAGAAGAAGAAGACAAAGAAGAAGAAGAAGACAAAGAAGAAGAAGAAGAAGACGAAGGAAAAGAAGAAGACAAAGTGGAAGAAGAAGAAGAAAAGAATAATAAGAAGAAGAAGTAGAAGAAAAAAGATAATAAAAGAAGAAGAAGAAGAAGAAGAAGAAGAAGAAGAAGTAGAAGAAGAAGAAGAAGAGGAAGATGAAGGTGAAGAAGAAGAAGATGAAGAAGAAGAAGAAGAAGGGGAAGAATATGAAGAAGAAGAAGAAGTTGATGATGATGAAAAAGAAGAAGAAGAAGAAGTAGAAGAATGAGAATAAGAAGAATAAGATTAAGGTGAGGAAGAAGAAAAGAAGAAGATGAAGACAAACAAGAAGAAGAAGAAGAATACGAAGAAGACAAAGTAATAGAAGAAGAAGGGAAAGAAGAAGAAGAAAAAGAAGAAGAGGGAGAAGTAATATAAGATAGAGAAGAATAAGAAGAAGAAGAAGAAGAAGAAGAATACGAAGAAGAAGACAAAGAGGAAGAAGAAGTCATGGAAGAAGAAGAAAATGAACAACAAAAAGAAGAAGAAGACAAAGAAGAAGACGAAGAAGAAGAAGAAGAAAACGAAGAAGTAGGAGGAGAAGAAGAAAAACAAGACGAAGAAGAAGATAAAGAAAAAGAAGTTGAAGAAGAAGAAGAAGAGAAAAGACAAAGAGGAGGAGGAAGAGAAGAAGAAGAAGAAGAACAAGAAGAAGAAGAAGAAGTAGAAGAAGAAGAAGAAGAAGAAATAATAGAAGGACAAGAAGAAGGAGAAGAACAAGAAGAAGAAAAAGGAGAAGGAGAAGAAGAAGAAGAAGAAAAAGAAGAAGAAGAACAAGAGGAACACGAAGAAGAAGAAGAAGACGAAGAAGAAGAGAGGTAGGAGAAGAAGATGAAGCAGAAGAAAAATAAGAAAAATAAAGTGAAAAAGAAGATGTAGAAGAGGAAGAGGAGGAAGAAAAAGATGGAGAAGAAGAACAAGAAGAATGAGAAGAAAGAAAACAAGTAGAAGAAGAAGACAAAGAAGAAGAAGACAAAGAAAAGAAGAAGAAGGAAAACATGAAGAAAAAGAGGAAGAAGAAGAAGAAAAGAATAATAAGAAGAAAAAGTAGAAGAAACAGAAAAATACGAAAAAGAAGAAGAAGAAGAAGAAGAAGACAAAGAAGAAGACTAAAGAAGAAGAAGAAAAACAAGAAGTAGTAGTAGTAGAAGAAGAAGAAGACTAAGAAGTAGAAGATGAAGAAGAAGAAGAAGAAGGAGAAGAGGAATAAAAAGAAGAAGAAGAATAATAATAAGATTTACAGAAAAGAAAAAGGCAAAAGAAGAAGAAGATGTTGAAGAAGCAAGAGAAGAAGAAGAAGAAGGCAATGTAGACAAAGAAGAAAAAGAAGAAGAAGATGATGATGATGATGATGATGATGATGAAGACAAAGAAGTGCAAGAAAAAGAAGAAGAAGAAGAAAAAGATAAGAAGAAGAAGAAAGTTAAGGAGTAAGGGAATGAGAAGAAGGAGAAGAATAAGAAGAAGAAGAAGAAGACACTGAAGAAGAAAAAGAAGGTGAAGAAGAAGAAAGAGAAGAAGAAAAAAAAGAGATGGAGAAGAAGAAGAAGAGGCAAAAGAAGAAGAAGTAGAAAAAGAAGAAAATGAAGAAGAAGAAGATGAAGAAGAAGAAGTAGAACAAGAAGAAGAAGAAGTGAAAAAATAAAAACAAGAAGAACAATAAGAAGAAGAATATGATAAAGAGGGAGGGAAAGAAGTAAAAGAAGAGAAGGAAGAAGCAGAAGAAGAAGAAGAAAAAGAAGTAGAAGAAGTAGAAGAATACAAAGAAGACGAAGAACAACAAGAAGACAAAGAAGAAGGAGGAGAAGAAGAAGGAGAAGGAGAAGAAAGAGTAGATGGAGAAGGAGAAGAAGAAGAAGAAGAAGAAGAAGATGGAGAAAAAGATGGAGATGAAGAAGAAGAACAAGAAGAAGAAGAATAAGAATAAGATGAAGAAGATTAAGATGAAGTAGAAGAAGGCAAAGAAGAAGGAGAAGTAGAAGAAAAAGAAGAGGAAGAAGAAGAAGAACATGAAGTTGAAGAAGTAGGTGAAAAAAATAAAAAATGAAGAAGGCGACGATTGAAGAAGAAGAAGAAAAAGATGAAGAAGAATAATAATAAGAAGGAGAAGAAGAAGAGAAAGAATGGGAAGAAGAAAGAGAAGGAGAAGAAGAAGTAGAAGAAGAACGAGAGGTGGTAAAAAGAAGGAGTAGACGAAGAACAAAGGAGAAGAAGTTGAACAAAAGGAAGAAAAAGAAGAAGAAAAAGAAGACGAAGGAGAAGAAGAAGAATAATAAGAAGGAGAAGAAGAAGAGAAAGAATGGGAAGAAGAAGTAGAAGGAGAAGAAGAAGTAGAAGAAGAACGAGAGGTGGTAAAAGAAGAAGAAGAAAAAGAAGTTGAAGAAGTTGAAGAAGAAGAAGAAGAAGAAGTAAAAGAAGAAGGATGCAAAGAAGATGAAGGAGATGAAGAAGAAGGAGAAGAAGTTATAGTCATAGAAGAAGAAGAAGAAAAGAAGAGGAAGTAGAAGTAGTAGAAGAAGATGAAGAAGAAGAAAAAAAGAAGAAGAGGAAGAAGAAGTAGAAGAAAGAGAAGAAGAAGATTAGGAAAGAAGAAGAAGAAGAAGGAGGAGGAGAAGATGAAGAAGATTATCAGAAAGAAGGAGGAGGTGAAGAAGAAGAAGAGGAGGAAGAAGAAGTAGAACGAGAAGAAGGAGAAGAAGAAGAAGAAAAAGAAGAAAAAAAAGAAGGGAAAGGAGAAGTATAGAAAGACAATGAATAAGAACAAGAAGCCGAAGAAGTAGCAGTAGTAGAAGAAGAAGAAGAAGAATAAGAAGAAGACGTTTAAGAAGAAGATGAAGATGATGAAGAAGAAGAAGAAGAAGAAAAGAATAAGAAGAATTGGAAGAAGAAGTCGTAAGAGAAGGAGAACAAGACGAAGTAGAAGAAGAAGAAGAAGAAGAAGAAGAAGAAGAAAAAGAAGAAGAAGAAGAAGGTGAAGAAGAAGAAGAAGAAGAAGAAGAAGAGGAAGAGGAAAAATAAGAAGAAGACGAAGAGGATGATGACGATGAAGAAGAAG
>JAIUJO010000415.1:0-5000 GCA_023846275.1 Vanilla planifolia | reverse complement strand
AAGAATAAGAAGAAGAAGAAGAAGATGAGGAAGAAGAAGATGAAGAAGGAGAAGAAGAAGAAGAAGAAGAAGAAGTCGATGATGTTGAAGAAGAAGAAGAAGACAAAGAAGAATAACAAGATGAAGAATATGAAGAAGAAGAAGAAGTGAAGAAGAAGATCAAGAAGAAGGAGAAAAATAAAAAGAAGAAGATGAGGAAGGGGAAAACAAGAACAAGAAGAAGTAAAAGAAGAAAGATACCATGAAGAGGCAGGGAAAGAAGTAGAAGAAGACGCAGAGGATGAAGAAGAAATTGATGAACAAGAAGAAGAAGATGAAGAAGAAAAAGGAGGAGGGATGCGAAGAAGAGGAAGAAGGAGAAGAAGAAGAAGGATAGGAAAGAGAAGATGTGGAAGAAGAGGAAGAAGAAGATGGAAAAGGACAAGAGATAGAAGAAGGAGAACATGAAGAAGAAGGAAAAGAAGAAGAAGAAGAAGAAGAAGAAGAAGAAGAAGAAGAAGTAAAAGGATGAGGAGGAGGAGAAGAAGAAGGAAAAGAAAAAGAAGATGAAGAAGAAGAAGGCAAAGAAGAAGAAGGAGGAGGAGGAGGAGGAGAAGAAGAAGAAGAAAAAGAAGAAGGAGTAGAAGAAAAGGAAGAAGAATAAGAAGAAGACGAAGAAAAAAGTAGAAGAAGAAGAACAAAAAAAAGAAGATGAAGAAGGAGAAAAAGAAGAAAAAAGAGAAGAAGAAAAAAGAGAAGAAGGAAAAGGAGAAGGAGAAGAGAAGAAGAAGCAAAAGGGGAAAAAAAGAAGAAGAAGAAAAAGAAAAAGAGGAAGAAGGAGAAGAAGAAGAAGAAGAAAGAAGAAAAAGAACGACAAGGCGAAGAAGAAGAACAACAACAAGAATAAGAAGTAGTAGAAGAAGAAGAATTACAAGAAGAAAAGAAGACAAAGAAGAAGATGAAAAGGGAGGATGAGACGAAGATGTAGAAGAAAAAGAAGAAAAGAAGATGATGATGATGATGATGATGAAGACAAAGAAGTTGAAGGCGAAGAAGTGGAAGAAGAAAAAGAGGAAGAACAAGAGCAGGAAGCAGAAGAAGTAGTAGAAGAAGAAAAAGACGAGGAGGATGAAGACAAAGAAGATGAAGAAGAGGAAAAAGAAGAAGAAGAAGAAGGAGAAGAAGAAGATGGAGGAGAAGAAGAAGAAGAAGAAGAAGAAGAAAAAGGCAAAGAAAAAGAAGAAGGAGAAGAAGAACAAGGAGAAGACGAAGAAGAAGAAGAAGAAGAGGAAGAAGAAGAAGAAGAAGAAGAAGTAGAACAAGAAGAATTAGAAGGACAGGAAGAAGAAGAAGGAGAAGCAGATAAAGAAGAATATTATGAAGAAGAAGAAGAAGAAGACAAAGTTGAAGAAGAAGTAGAAAAAGAAGAATTAAATGGATAGGAAAAAGAAGAAGGAGGCGAACGAGAAGAAGAAGATAAAGATTATGTAGAAGAAGAAGGACTAGAAGAGGAAGAAGAAGAAGAAAAAGGATGAGAAGAAGAATGGGAAGGAGAAGAAGAAGAAGAAGTAGAAGAAGAAGAGGAAAAAAAAGAAGACAAAGAAGAAAAAGGAGTAAAAGATGAAGAAAGAAAAAGAAGAAGTAGTAGTAGTAGTAAAAAGAAGAAGAAGGAGAAGAAGGAGAAGAGGAAGAAGAAGAAGAAGCAGAAGATGAACGAGAAGAAGAAGGAGAAGCAAAAAGTCGAAGAAGAATTAGTAGAAGAAAAAGAAGAAGAAGACGAAGAAGAAGAAGAAGAGGAAGAAGAAAAGAAGAAGACGTTGAAGAGGAAGATGAAGTAAAAGAAAAAGAAGACAAAGAACTGGAACAAGAAGAAGAAGAAGAAGAAGAAGAAAAAGAAGAAGGAGAAGGTGAAGGAGAAGAAGAAGTAGAAGAAGAAGAAGAAGAAGAAGAGGAAGAAGAGAAAGAAGAAGAAGAAGAAAAAGAAGAAGAAGAAGAAGAAGAATAAGATGATGTAGAAGAGAAAGAAAAAGAAGAAGAAGAATAAGAAGATGATGACGAAGAAGGAGAAGAAGAATAAGATGAAGAAGAAGAAGAATAAGAAGAAGAAGAGGAAGGAGAAGAAGAAGAAGAACAAGAAGAAGAAGAAGAAGAAGAAGAAGAAGAAGAAGAAAATGAAGAAGAAGGAGAAGAAGGATAGGAAAGTGGAAAAGAAGAAAAAGAAGAAGAAGAAGAAGAAGAAGAAGTGGAAGAGAAAAAAAAAAGAAGAAGAAGAAGAAAAGAAGACGAAGAAGAAGAAGAAGAAAAAAAAGAGGAAGAAGAAGTCGTAGAATAAGACGAAGAAAAAGAAGAAGTGGAAGAAGAAGAAAGCAAAGAGAAAGAAGAAGAAGAATAAGAAGAAGAACAGTAAGAAGAAGGAGAGACAGACGAATAGAGATTCTGATCTACAGATCTATTTCATGTTCTTCTTCTTCTTCTTATTGTTCTTTCCTTTTCTTCTTCTTCTTCATCTTTCTTCTTTTTCTTCTCCTCATTCGTCTACTTTCTTCTTCTTTGTCTTCTTCTTCTCTTTCTTCTTCTTTCTGCATCTTCTTTTTTCTACTTCTTCTTTCTCACTCCCTTTCTTCTTTCTCTTCTTCTTCTTCATCCTCTGCCTCTTCTTCTTCTTCTTCTTCTTCTTCTTCTTCTTCTTTCTTTCTTTTATTTCTTCTTCTTCTTCTTATACTTCTAGCACTTCTTCTTCTTCTTCTTCTTCTTCTTCTTCTTCTTCTTCTTCGTCTTCTTCTTCTTCTTCTTCCTTTTCTTCTTCTTCTTCTTCTTCTTCTCCTTCTTCATCATCATCATCATCTTCATCTTTTTCTTCTTCTTCATCTTCTTCTTATTATTCTTCTTCTTCTTTCTTCTTCTTCTTCTTCATCTTCTTCTTATTCTTCTCCTTCTTCTTCTTCTTCTTTCTTCTTCTTCTTATTCTTCTTCTATCTTCTTCTTCTTCTTTCCTATTCTTCTTCCTCTTCTTCTTCTTCTTTGTTCTTCTTCTTCTTCTTCTTCTTCTTCTTTCATCTTCTTCCACTTTCTTCATCTTTTTAATTATTCTTCATCTTTCCTCTTCTTCTTCTACGTCATCATCATCTTATTCTTCTTCTTCTTCCTCTTTCTTCTTCTTTCTTCTTCTTCATTCTTCTTTTCTTCTTTGTTCTTCTCCTTTCTTCTTTTTTTTTCCTTTCCATCTTCTTCTTCTTCTTCTTCTACTTCTTTGCCTTCTTCTTCTTATAACTCTTCTTCTTCTTCTTATTCTTCTTCTCCTTCTTCTTCTTCTTCCATCTTTTTCTTCTTCCATCTTTTTCTTCTTCTTCTTCTTCTTCTTCTTCCTTTTCCTCTTACTATTTGTCTACATCTACATCTTTTTCTTCTTTCTTCTTCTTCTCTTTCTTCTTCTTCTTCTTCTTTCCTTTTCTTCTTCTTTCTTTTTCTTTCTTCCTCTTTTTCATTATTCTTCTCATTGGTTCTTCTTTGATCTTCCTCTTCTTCTTCTTCTTCTTCTTCTTCTTCTTCTTTCTTTTTTTCTTCTTTGTTCTCCTCCTTTCTTCTTCTTTCTTCTTCTTTTTCTTTTCCATCTTCTTCTTCTTCTTTTTATTTCCTCTTCTTCTTCTTTCTTCTTATTCTTCTTTCTATTTCTTTTTTCTTTTTCTTTTTATTTCTTCTTATCTTTCTTGTTCTTCCTCTTCTTTCTTCTTCTTCTTTTCTCTTCTTTCTACTTTTTCTTCTTCTTCTTCTACTACTTCATCTTCTTCTTCTTTTTCTTTCCTCTTGTTCTTCTTCTTCTTCTTCATCTTTGTTCTTCTTCTTTCTTCTTCTTATTCTTCTTCATCTTCTTCTTTCTTCTTCTTTCTTCTGTTTTTCTTTCTTCCTCTTGTTTCCTCATCTTCCTTTTTCTTCTTCCTCTTCTTTTCCCTTTTCTTCTTGTTCTTCTTCTTCTTCTTCTTCCTTCTAAATCTTATTCTTCTTCTACTTTTTTCTTTTTCATCATCTTCTTCATCTTCTTCTTGTTCTACTTCTACTCTTTTTCTCTTTTTCTTCTCCTTTATTATTCTACTTTCTTTTTCTTCATCTTCTTCTTCTTCTTCTTCTTCTTCTTCTTTTTGCCTCTATTTTCTTCTTCCTCTTTTTCTTTTTTTTTCCTTTTTCTTATTCTTCTTTCTTCTTCTTTTTTTCTCCTTCATCTTCTTTTTCTTATTCTTCTTCTCCTTCTCCTTCTTCTTCTTCTTCTACTTTCTCCTTCAACTTCTTTATCCTTCCTCTTTTACTTTCTTCTTCTTATCTTCTTCTTCTTCTTTTACTTCATCATCATCATCTTCTTCTTCTTCTTCTTATTCTTCTTCTTTCTTCATCTTTATCTTCTTCTACTTCTTATTATTCTTTCTTTTTTTTCTTCTTCTTCTTTCTTCTTATTCTTCTCCTCCTTCTACTTTCTTCTTGTTCTTGCTCTTGTTCTTCTTTCGTCTTCTTCTTCTTCTTCTTTCTTCTTCTTCTCCATTCTTCCTCCTCTTTCTTCTTCTTCTTTCTTCATCTTCTTTTTTCTTCTTCTTCTTCATCATCTTCATCTTCTTCTTTTTCAACTTCTTTATCTCATTCTTCTTTCTTCTCCTTCTACTTTGTTCTTCTTCTTTCATCCTATTCTTTATTCTTCTCCTTACTTCGTTTTCTTCTTCTTCTTCTTCCTCATCTTTTTCTTCTTCTTCTTCATCTTCTTCTTCTTCTTCTTCTCCATCATCTTCTTCTTCACCTTCTTCCTTATTCTTCTTCTACTTCTTCTTCTTCTTCTTCATCACCATCATCATCTTCTTCTTCCACTTCTTCATCATCATCTTCTTCTTCTACTAAATCTTCTTCTGCTTTTTCTTTCTTTTTTTTACTTCTTATTCTTCCTGTTCTTCTACAACTACTACTTCTTCAACTTCTTTCTTCGTCTTTTTTTCTTCATTCTTCTTCCTCTTTCTTCTTCTTCTTTTACCTTCTTTTTCTTC
>JAIUJO010001808.1:315000-320000 GCA_023846275.1 Vanilla planifolia | reverse complement strand
AAAGGAAGAAGCTGTTGTAGTAATAGTAGAAGAAGAAGAAGAAGAAGAAGAACAAGAAGAAGAGGAAGATGAGGAAGAACAAGAAGAAGAAGCGGAAGAATTGGAAAAGATAAAGAAGAGGAACAAGAAGACGAAGAAGAAAAAGAATAAGAAGAGGGCGAAGAAGTTAAAGAAGAAGATGAAGAGAAGAAGAAGAAGAAGAAGTAGAATTAGAAAAAGAAGAAGAAGAAGTGGGGGAAGAAGAAGAAAAAGAGGAAGAAGAAGAATAAGAATAAGAAGAAGAAAAAGAGGAAGAAGGAGAAGAAGAAGAAGAAGATGAAGAGGAAGAAGAGGAGGAAGTAGAAGAAGAAGAAGTAGAAGAAGAAGAAGTTAGAGAAGAAGAAGTTAGAGAAGAAGAGGAAGAAGAACAAGAAGTTGTAGAAGAAGAAAAAAATAGAACAAGAAGTGGAAGAAGAAGAAGGAGAAAAAAAGAAGTAGAATAAGAATAAGAAGTAATAAAAGAAGAAGATAAGGAAGAAGAAAATTAAGAAGAAGAATGAGGAGGAGAAGAAGTAGAAGAAGGAGAAGAAGTAGAAGAAGAAAAAGATGATGAAGCAACTAAAGAAAAAGAAGTGGAAGAAAGGGAAGAAGAAGAAGAAAACGAAGAAGGAGAAGAAGAAGAAGAAGAACAACAAGAAGAAGTAGGAGAAGAAGAAGGAGAAGAAGCAGAAAAAGTAGAAGAAGAAGAAGAAGATAAAGAAGAAAAAGAAGAACAAGAAGAAGAAGAAGGGGCAGAACAGGGAGAAGAAAGAAGAAGAAGAAGAAGAGGAAGATGAAGACAAAGAGGAGGACAAAGAAGAAGAAGAAGAAGAAGAACAAGAAGAAGAAGACTATAAGGAAGAAGAAAGAAGAAGAAGAAGAAGAAGAAGAACAAGAAGAGGAAAAAGAATTTCAAGAAGAAGAAGAAGAAGAAGAAGAAATAGAGGAAGAAGAAGAAGAAGAAGAAAATTAAGAAGAACAAGAGGTCAAAGAAGGAGAAGAAGAAGAAGAAGAGGATGATGATAATGATGAAGAAGAAGATGACAAGGAAGAAGAAAAATAAGAAGAAGAAAAAAGAAATAGAATAGAAAGTGGAAGAAGTAGAAGAAGAAGGAGAAGGAGAAGAAGGTAAAGTAGAAGTAGAAGAAGAAGAAGAAGAAGAAGAAGAAGAACAATAAGAAGAAGAAGAACAAGAAGATATAATAGAAGAAGAAGAAGAAGAAGAAGAATAGAAAGTAGAAGATGTAGAAGAAGTGGAAGAAGAGGAAGAAGAGGAAGAAGAAAAAGAAGAAGTGAAAGAAGAGGAAGAGGAGGAAGAAGAAGAAATAGAAGGAGAAGAAGAAGATGATGATGATGATGATGATGAAGAAGAAGAAAAATAAGAAGAAGAAGAAGAAGAAGAAAAAGAAGAAGAATAAGAAAAAGGAAAAGAAGAAGAAAAAAAAATGAAGATTTTGAAGAAGAAGAAGAAGAACAGGTCAAAGAATAAGAAGAAGAAGAAAGAAGAAGAAGAAGAAGAAGAAGAAAAAGAAGAAGATGATGAAGAAGAAGAAGATGAAGGACAACAACAACCTAGAAGAAAAAATAGAAGAGGAAGAAGACGAATAAGAAGAAGAAGAGTACGAAGAGGAAGAAGTGTTGGAAGAAGAAGAAGAAGAAAAAGAAGAGGAAGAAGAAGAAGAAGAAGAAGAAGAATTAATTAAAGAAGAAGATGACAAAGAAGAAGAAGAACCAAAACAAAAAGAGGAAGAAGAGGAGGAGGAAGAATAAGAAGAAAAAGAAGAAGAAAAAGAAGTAGAAAGAAGAAAAGGAAGAAGATGAAGAAGAAGATGATAAGGAAGAGGAAAAACAAGGAAACGATGAAGAAATACAAGAGGAAGAAGAAGACGAAGAAGTAGAAGAAAAAGAAGAAAATGTAGAAAAAGAAGAAGAAAATGGGGAAGAACTAGAAGAAGAGGAAGAAGGAGAAGGCGAAGATGAAGAAAAAGAAGACGAAGAAGAAGAAGAAGATGACAAGGAAGAAGAAAAAAAAAGAAAAAGAAGAAGAAGAAATATAAGAGGAAGAGGAAGAAGAAGTAGAAGAAGAAGCAGAAGAGGAATAAGAAAGTAAAGAAGAAGAAGAAGAAGAAGAAGAAGAAGAAGATGAAGAAGAAGAAGTAGAAAAGAAGAAGAAGAAGAAGAAGAAGATGAAGAAGAAGTAGTAGTAGAAGAAGAAGAAGAAGAAGAGAAGAAGAAGAAGAAGAAGAAGAAGAAGGAAGAAGAAGAAGAAGAAGAAGGAGAAGAAGAAGAAGGAGATAAAGAGGAAAGAGAAGAAGAGGTAGAGGAAGAAGATGCAGAAGCGAAAGAGACAGATGCAGAAGAAGAGGAAGAAGAAGAAGAAGAAGAAGAGGAAGAAGAAGAATAAGAAGAAGAAGAAGAAGAAGAAGACGATCCAGAAGAAGAAGAAGAAGAAGAAGAAGAAGAAGAAGAGGAAGAGGAAGAAGAAGAAGAAGAAGAAGATGATGAAGATGAAGAAGAAAAAAGAAGAAGAAGAAGAAGAAGAAGAAGAAAAAGAAGAAGAAGAAGAAGTGGAAGGTGAGGATCATGATGAAGAAGAAGAGGTAAAAGAAGAAGAAGTAGAAGAAGAAGAAGAAGAAGTAGAACAAGAAGAAGAACTAGAAGAGGAGGAAGATGAAGAAGATGATGATGATGATGAAGAAGTAGATGAGGTAGAAGTAGAAGAAGAGGAAGAAGAAGAAGATGGAAAAGAAGAAGAACAAAAAGATGATTTGATGACAATGATGAAAAGAAAGAAGAAGAAGAAGAAGAAGAAGAAGAAGAAGAAGAAGAAAAAATGGAAGAAGAAGAAGAAGAAGAAGGAAAAGAAGATGAAAGAGAAGTTGAAGAAGAAGAAGTTGAAGATGAAGAAAAAGAAGACGAAGAAGAAAAAAACAAAGAAGAAGAAGAAGAATAGGAAGAACAAGAACAAGAAGTAGAAGAAGCAGAAGTAGTAGAAGAAGAAGAGGAAGTAGAAGAAGAAGAAGAATTAGAAGTATAAGATAAGATGAAGAAGAAGAATATGATGAAGAAGAAGAAGAAGAAGAAGAAGAAGGAGAAGAAGAAGAAGAGGAACATAGAAGAAGAAGAGGAAGAAGAAGAAGAAGAAGAAGAAGAAGAGGAAGAAGAAGAGGAAGGAGAAGAAAAAGAAGAAGAAGAAAAAAAATAAGGAGATGAAGAAGAAGAAGTGGAAGAAGATGAGGAAGAAGAAGAAGAAGAGGCAGAAGAAGTAGAATAATAATAATAATAATAATAATAATAAGAGGAATAATAAGAAGAGGTAGAAGAAGAAGGAGGATGAGAAGAAGTAGAAGAATTAGAAGAAGAAGATGAAGATGAAGAAGAAGAAGAAGAAGAAAAAGTAGAAGAAGATGATGATGACAATGATGATGATGTTGACGAGGAAGAAGAAGAGGAAGGAGAAGAAGAAGAAGAAGATGAAGAAGATGAAGAATAGGAAGAAGAAGAAGATAGAGAAGAATAATAAGAAGAAGAAGAACAAGATGAGATGGAGAAAAAGAAGAAGAAGAATAAGAAGAAGGGAAAGAAGTACAAGTAGAAGAAGATGATGATAAAAAGAATAAGAAGTAAAAGATGAAGAAGAAGAAGAAGAAGAAGTGGAGGAAGAAGAATAAGAGGAAGAAGTTGTAGAAGAAGAAGAAGAAGAAGTAGATGAAGTAAAAGTAGAAGATGAAGAAGTAGGAGAAGAAGTAGAGGAAATACTATAAGAAGAAGAAAAAGAAGAAGAAGAAGAAGAAGAAGAAGAACAAGATGTAGAAGAAGAAGGAGAAGGAGGAGGAGGAAGAGAAGAAGAAGAAGAAGAAGAAATAGTAGTAGTAGAAGAAGAAGAAGAAGAAGAGTAGGAAGAGGAGTAAGAAGAAGATGTGCATGAAGAGGAAGAAAAGGAAGAAGAAGAGGAAGAAGAAGAAGTTAAAAAGAAGTTCAGGAAGAAGAAGAAGAAGAGGAAGAGGAGAAAGGAGAAGATGATGAAGAAGAAGAAGAAGAAGTTGAAAATGTATATTTAGAAGAAGAAGAAGATGAAGATATAGAAAAAGAAGAATAAGGAGATGAATAAGAAAAAGAAGAAGAAAGAAGAAGAGAAGAAGAAGAAGGAGAAAAGAAGAAGATAGAGATGAAGATGAAGAAGTAGAAGACGAAGAAGTAGAAGAGGAAGAAGAAGAAGAAGATAAAGAAGAAGAAGTAGAAGAAGTAGAAGAGGAAGAAGAAAAAAAAAGAAGGAGAAAAAGAAGATGAAGAAGAAGAAGAAGAAGAAGAAGAAGAAAGAGAAGAAGAAGCAGCAAAAGATGAAGAAAAAGAAGAAGAAGACGAAGAAGATAGAGAAGATAAAGAAGGTAAAGGAGATAAAGAAGAAGGAGAAGGAGAAGAAGAAGAAGAAGAAGAAGAAGAAGAGCAAGAAGAGGAAGAAAAAGAGGTTGAAGAAGAAGAAGTGTAAGAAGAAGAAGTAGTAGAAGAAGATGAAAAAGAAAAAGAAGAAAAAGAAGAGGAAGAAGAAGAAGAAGAAATTAAAGAAGAAGAAGAACAAGAAGAAGAACCGAAAGAAGTAGAAGTAGAAGAAGAAGAAGATGATGATGTTGAAGAATAAGAAGAAAAAGATGAAGAAGAAGAAGTGGATGAGGAAGTTTTGGAGGAAGATGAAGAGGAAGAAGAAGAAGAAGAACAAGAAGAAGAAAACAAAGAAGAAGAAGAAGAAGAAGAAGAAGAGGAAATAGGAGAAGAAGAAGAAGACGAAGAAGAAGAAGAAGAAGAAGAGAAAGAAAAAGAAGAAGGAGAGGTTGAAGAAGATGAAATAAAGGAAGAAGAAGAAAAAGGAAAAGAAGATGTGGAAGAAAAAGAAGAAGAAGAAGAAGAAGTTAAGGACAAAAATGAAGAAGAAGAAGAAGGAAAGGAAGAAGAAGAAGAAGAAGGTGAAGAAGAAGTTGATGAAG
>JAIUJO010001808.1:300000-305000 GCA_023846275.1 Vanilla planifolia | reverse complement strand
GGAAGAAGAAGAATAAGAAGAAGATGAAGGTGATGAAAAAGAAGACAAAATGGAAGACGATGAACAAAAAGAAGTAGTAGTAGCAAAAGAAGAAGAAGAAGAACAAAAATAATAAGAACAAGAAGAAGAGAAAGAAGAGGAAGAAGAAGAAGAAGTGGAAGAAGTAGAAAACGATAAAGAATAGGAGCAAAAAGAATAAGAAGAAAAAGAATAAGTAGAGAGCGAAGAAGTTAAAGAAGAAGAAGAAGAAAAAGAAGAAGAAGATGAAGAAGAAGAAGAAGAAGAAGAAGAAGGGGAAGAAGAAGAAAAAGAGGAAGAAGAGGAATAAGAGGAAGAAGAAGAAGAAGAAGAAGAGGAAGAAAAAGAGGAAGAAGAAGAAGATGAAGAGGAAGAAGAGGAAGAAGAAGAAGTAGAAGAAGAAAAAGAAGTTAGAGAAGAAGAGGAAGAAGAAGAAGAAGAAGATGAAGCAGAAAAAAAAGTAGAACAAGAAGAGGAAGAAGAAGAAGAAGAAGAAGTAGAAGAAGAAGAACATAAGGAAGAAGAAAAATATGAAGAAGAATAGGAGGGAGAAGAAGTAGAAGAAGAAGAAGGTGAACAAAATAATGAAGAAGAAGAAGAAGAAAGCAAAGAAGAAGAACAACAAGAACAAGAAAAGAAGGAGAAGAAGAAGGAGAAAAGGAAGAAGAACAAGAAGAAGAAGAAGAGGAAGAAGAAAAGAAGAAGAAGAAGAAGAAAAGAAGAAGAAGATGAAGAAGAAGAAGAGAGGAAGAATTGCAAAAAAGAAGAAGAAGAAGGGGAAGAAAAAGAAAAAGCAAAAGAAAAGGAAGAAGAAAAAGAGGAGGATGAAGAAGAACAATAGGAAGAAGAAGAAGAAGAAGAAGAAGAATTTAAGAAGAAGAAGAAGAAAAAGAAGAAGAAGAAGTAGAAGAAGAAGAAGAAGAAGAAGAAGAGGAACAAGAACAAGAAGAAGAAGAAGATGAATCAGAAGATCAATTTGAACAAAAATTGGAAGAGGAGGAAGAAGAAGAAAAAGAAGGAGGAGCTGGAGGAGGAGAAGAGGAAGGAGAGAAAGAAGAAGAAAATGAAAAAGAAGAAGAAGAGGAAGAAGTAGAAGAATAATAGGAATAATAAGAAAAAGAAATAGAAGAAGAAGAAGAAGAAGAAGAAGAAGAAGAAGAAGTTAAAGAAGAAGATGAAGAAGAAGAAGGGAAAGAAGAATTAGAAGAAGAAGGAAAAGAAGAAGAAGAAGAAGAAGATGATGATGAATAAGAAGATGATGAAGAAGAAGAAGAAGATAAAGATGAAGAAGAAGAAAAAGAAGAAGAAGAAAAAGAACAAGAATGAGAAGAAGAAGAAGAATAAGAAGAAGATGAAGAAGATGAAAAAGAAGCAAAAAAAGAAGAGGATGAAAAAAAGAAGAAGAAGTTGTAGTAGTAGTAGAAGAAGATGAACAAGAAGAAGAAGAACAAGAAGAAGGGGAAGAAAAAGAAGAAGAAGTAGAGGAACAAGTAGAAAATGATAAAGAAGAAGAAGAAGAAGAAGAAGAATTAGAAGAAGAAGAAGAAGAGGGGAAAGAAGAAGAAAAAGAGGAAGAAGAGGAATAAGAAGAAGAATAAGAAGAAGAACAAGAAGAAGAAGAAGAAAAGGAAGAAGTAGAGGAAGAAGAAGATGAAGAGGAAGAAGAGGAAGAAGTGGAAGAGGAAGAAGAGGAAGAAGATGTAAGAGAAGAGGAGGAAGAAGAAGAAGAAGATGATGAAGAAGAAAAAAATAGAAGAAGAAGAGGAAGAAGAAGAAGAAGAAAAAGAGGTAGAAGATAAGGAAGAAGAAAATTAAGAAGAAGAAGAAGAAAGAGAAGAAGTAGAATAAGAAAAAGATGATGAAGAAGAAGAAAGGGAAGAAGAAGAAGAAAACGAAGAAGAAGAAGAAGAAGAAGAAGAAAGGGAAGAAGAAGAAGAAGAAGAACTAGAAGAAGTAGGAGAAGATGAAGGAGAAGAAGAAGTAGTAGAAGAAAAAGGAGAAGAAGAAGTAGTAGAAGAAAAAAGAGAAGATAAAGAAGAAAAAGAAGAACAACAACAAGAAGAAGAAGAGACAGAACAGGGAGAAGAAGAAGAAGAAGAAGAAGAAGAAGAAGAAGATGAATAAGAAAATGAAGAAGAAGAAGAAGAAGAGAAAGAATTGCAAGAAGAAGAAGAAGAAGAGGAAGAAAAAGAAAACAAAAAGAAGAGGAAGAGTAAGAAGACAAAGTGGAGGATGAAGAAGAAGAAGAAGAAAAAGAAAAAAAAGACTATAAGGAAGAAGAAAGAAGAAGAAGAAGAAGAAGAAGAAGAAGAAGAGGAGGAGGAAAAAGAAGACAACGAAGAAGAACAAGAAGAAGAACAAGAAGAAGAAGAAGAAGAAGAAGAAGAAGATGATGATAATGATGAAGAAGAAGATGACAAGGAAGAAGAAAAATAAGAAGAAGAAGAAGAAATAGAAGAGAAAGTGGAGGAAGTAGAAGAGGAAGGAGAAGGAGAAGAAGGTAAAGTAGAAGTAGTAGTAGTAAAAGAAGAAGAAGAACAAGAACAATAAGAAGAAGAAGAACAAGAAGATATAGTAGTACTAGAAGAAGAAGAAGAAGAAGAAGAAGAAGAGGGGGAAGAAGAAGAAAAAGAGGAAGAAGAGGAATAAGAGGAAGAAGAAGAAGAAGAAGAAGAAGAAGAGGAAGAAAAAGAGAAGAAGAAGAAGATGAAGAGGAAGAAGAGGAAGAAGAAGAAGAAGAAGAAGAAGAAGAGGAAGAAAAAGAGGAAGAAGGAGAAGATGAAGAGGAAGAAGAGGAAGAAGAAGAAGTAGAAGTAGAAAAAGATGTTTGAGAAGAAGAGGAAGAAGAAGAAGAAGAAGTTGAAGCAAAAGAAAAAGTAGAACAAGACGAGGAAGAAGAAGAAGAAGAAGAAGTAGAAGAAGAAGAACATAAGGAAGAAGAAAAATAAGAAGAAGAATAGGAAGGAGAAGAAGTAGTAGAAGAAGAAGGTGAAGAAAATAAAGAAGAAGAAGAATAAGAAAGCAAAGAAGAAGAACAAGAAGAATAAGAAAGGAACGAGAAGAAGGAGAAAAGGAAGAAGAAGAAGAAGAAGAACAGGAAGAAGAAGAAGAAGAAGAAGAAGAAGAAGAAGTTGAAGAAGAAGAAGAAGAAGAAGAATTGCAAAAAAGAAGAAGAAGAAGGGGAAGAAAAAGAAAAAAAAGCAAAAGAAAAGGAAGAAGACAAAGAGGAGGATGAAGAAGAAGAATAGGAAGAAGTAGAAGAAGAAGAAGAAGAAGAAGGTGATAAGGAAGAAGAAGAAGAAGAAGAAGAAGAGAAAGAAGAAGAAGAAGAAGAAGAAGAAGAAAAAGAAGGTGAAGAAGAAGGAGAAAAAGAAGAAAAAGTAGTAGTCGAAGAAGAAGAAGAATAAGAAGAAAAAGAAGATAAAGAAGATAAGGAAGATAAAGAAGAAGAAGAAGAAGAAGAAGAAGAAGAAGAATTGAAGAAGAAGAAGAAGAAGAAGAAGAAAAAGAAGAAGAAGAAGAAGAAGTAGAAGAAGAAGAAGAAGAAGAAGAAGAAGAAGAAGAAGAACAAGAAGAAGGAGAAGAAGAATCAGAAGATCAATTTGAACAAGAATTGGAAGAGGAGGAAGAAGAAGAAAAAGAAGAAGAAGGAGGAGCTGGAGGAGGAGAAGAGGAAGAAGAGAAAGAAGAAGAAAATGAAAAAGAAGAAGAAGAATAAGAAGAAAAAGAAGAAGAAGAAGAAGAAGAATTGGAAGAAGAGGAAGAAGTAGAAGAAGAAGAGGAATAATAAGAAAAAGAAATAGAAGAAGAAGAAGAAGAAGGAGAAGTTAAAGAAGAAGATGAAGAAGAAGAAGAAGAGAAAGAAGAATTAGAAGAAGACAAAAAGAAGAAGAAGAGGAAGAAGAAGAAGAAGAAGAAGATGATGATGAATAAGAAGATGAAGAAGAAGAAGAAGAAGATGAAGATGAAGAAGAAGAAAAAGAAGAAGAAGAAAAAGAACAAGAATGAGAAGAAGAAGATGAAAAAGAAGACAAAAAAGAAGAGGATGAAAAAAAAGAAGCAGTTGTAGTAGTAGTAGTAGTAGTAGAAGAAGAAGGAGAACAAGAAGAAGGGGAAGAGAAGGAAGAAGAAGTAGAGCAAGAAGTAGAAAAAGATAAAGAAGAAGAAGAAGAAGAAGAGGAAGGAGAAGAAGAAGAAGAAGAGGGGAAAGAAGAAGAAAAAGAGGAAGAAGAGGAATTAGAAGAAGAACAAGAAGAAGAGGAAGAAGGAGAGGACGAAGAAGAAGATGAAGAGGAAGAAGAAGAAGAAGTCGAAGAAGAAGAAGTTGAAGAAGAAGTAAGAGAAGATGAGGAAGAAGAAGAAGAAGATGAAGAAGAAGAAAAAAATAGAAGAAGAAGAGGAAGAAGAAGAATAAGAAAAAGTAGTAGAAGAAGTAGAAGATAAGGAAGAAGAATATTAAGAAGAAGAAGAAGAAAGAGAAGAAGTAGAAGAAGAAAAAGATGATGAAGAAGCTAAAGAAAAGAAGAAGAAGAACAAAGGGAAGAAGAAAAAGAAAACGAAGAAAAAGAAGAAGAAGAAAGGGAAGAAGAAGAAGAGAAGAAGAACAAGAAGAAGAAGGAGAAGATGAAGGAGAAGAAGAAGAAGAAGTAGAAGAAGAAGGAGAAGATAAAGAAGAAAAAGAAGAACAACAAGAATAAGAAGAAGAGACAGAACAGGGAGAAGAAGAAGAAGAAGAAGAAGAAGAAGAATAAGAGGAAGATGAAGAAGAAAATGAAGAAGAAGAAGAAGAAGAAGATGTTGAGGAAGAATTGCAAGAAGAAGAAGAAGAGGAAGAAAAAGAAAACAAAAAGAAGAGGAAGACTAAGAAGACAAAGAGGAGGACGAAGAAGAAGAAGAAGAAGAAGAAGACTATAAGGAAGAAGAAAGAAGAAGAAGAAGAAGAAGAAGAAGAAGAGGAGGAGGAGGAAAAAGAAGACAAAGAA
>JAIUJO010001808.1:275000-285000 GCA_023846275.1 Vanilla planifolia | reverse complement strand
TTTTGATCTGGAGCGTTGGATCTGCGCGGCCTTGATCTGGGCCTTTGGATCCTGCCGAAGTTGTAAGGTGGGATTTTTAGTCCCACACTACAGAACTAAAATAGGCGAAGCGCTTTATAAGGGATTTGCGCTGTTAATATCTCGAGCCTCTGTGGGGCTGGCTCCCCCCTTCCTTGACCGGGATTTCACCACCCGGTCGGGTTGACTTGACCATGCACTGTTCATTGACCGTTGACCGTCGCTGTAGTTTGACCTAGCCGAGCTCCTCTCTACGGGCTTTGGGCGGGCTCGGCTCAGCCGAGCACTGTTCATTTGACCGTTGACCACCGCTGTAGTGTGACCTCGCCGTGGTCCTCTCCGCGGTCTTGGCTCGCCCCTTTTTTGGGTCAACCAATTCTTTTTTTTTTTTTTAATTTCTAAAAGACCTGGACGGGCTAATTGCGTGACGGGTCGGCCCGCCCAGTGCTACAGTGAATTTTCTCGAGACTTAAGCTGTTTTAAGGTTGATTGGAAGAATTTTTGTGCTAAAATTTTAAATATAAGTGTACCAAAATAATTTTATATTATCATAGTATTATAAGTTTTCTAAATGATTATGAAAAGAGATTTATGAAAAATAATTCCTAAATAATTTTAAAAAATCAAATACAAATATCTATACTTTTTGTCCATAAAGCATGGCCCAAAAATCAAAATTCAATAGTTATTAATTTTATAACATTTTTAAATATTAATACTACTAGTGTGCCTCATAATCTCAAAAATTAGACATCTCAATTTCAAGAAAATTAATAAAAACTCAAATATGAAAGTTCTAGCACATGTCTCAAATTTCCTTGAAATATGCCATGGCTTCAAGGTCCTTAGAGACCACTATTTTAGACATATGAAATACATGGCTTGATTTAATTAAATATTAACAATTTTACTTAAAATCAAGCCTAAATAAAATATAAACATTTATGCTTGACTCATCAAACACAAGGGTGTAACAATCTCCCCCTTTTGATGATGGCAAGACATAAATGTTTTAAAATGATAAAATGAATAAAAATAAACTTGTAAGAAGAGAAATCTTAATGAGGAGATTAATAATTATCATGCTCCCCCTATCTTTATGCTCCCCTAACTCCTAATTGTTCTCCCCCTTTGACACCATCAAAAGGGAGTTAACCCTAAGCAATGTCTAAAATTCCTAATTGTTCTCTCAATGTTTGAAATTGCTCCGATGGTAAGGGTTTGGTAAAAATGTCAGCCAATTCAAGCTTAGTAGGAACATACTCTAATTCTACTAGTCCTTTGGCCACTTGGTCTCTAATAAAGTGATATCTAACATCTATGTGCTTAGTCCTAGAATGATGAACTTGATTCTTGGCTAATGCTAATGCACTGGTATTGTCAATTCTAAAAGGTATATGTGTGACTTCTAAACCATAGTCTTGAAGTTGTTGTCTTAACCATAGGACTTGAGCAACGCAACTTCCAGCTGCAACATATTCAGCTTCTGTTGTTGACAAGGCTATACAATTTTGTTTTTTGCTTGACCATGAAACAAGACAATGTCCCAAGAATTGACATGTCCCTGATGTGCTCTTCCTATCCACTTTAGATCCTCCAAAATCTGAATCTGTATAGCTAATGAGTTCACAAGAAAGGTCATTTCTAGGATACCATAATCCTAGAGTCATAGTTCTCTTCAAATATTTGAAGATTGCTTTAACAGCTTTTAAATGACTTTCCTTTGGGTTTGCTTGGAACCTAGCACATAATCCAACACTAAATAGAATGTCGGGCCTACTAGCTGTAAGGTATAATAAAGATCCTATAAGTCCTCTATAAAGTTTTTGGTCTATGGTTTTCCCTTGTTCATCTAGGTCTAAGTGAATAGATTGATTCATGGGAACTTTTCTAGGTTTCATATTTTCATAACCATATTTCTTAAACATTTCTTTCAAATATTTTGTTTGAGAAATAAAAATACCATCTTTTAGTTGTCTTATTTGCAGTCCTAAGAAAAACGTTAGCACACCCATCATGCTCATTTCAAATTCCTTAGTCATAAGATCTCCAAATTCTCTATACATTTCTTCTTTTGTACTACTAAAAATAATATCATCAACATAAATCTGAACAATTAATAAATCATCTCCTAAAGGCTTTAAAAATAATGTAGTATCTGATTTACCCTTTCTAAAGCCACTTTCTACTAGATAATTACTCAACCTATGGTACCATGCACGTGGAGCTTGCTTAAGACCGTAAAGAGCATTCTTAAGCTTGTAGGCATAATTATCTTGTGTATGATTTTCAAAACCTGGTGGTTGTTCTACAAACACATCCTCTTCTATTATTCCATTTAAGAAAGCACTTTTTACATCCATTTGAAACAATCTAAAATTCTTATAACATGAATATGCTAGAAGTAATCTAATTGCTTCTAACCTAGCTGCGGGTGCAAATGAATCATCAAAATCAATACCTTCTATTTGACTATATCCCTTAGCAACAAGTCTAGCCTTATTCCTAATTATTACACCATTTTCATCTAATTTATTTTTATAGACCCATCTAGTACCAATTACTTGTTGATCACTAGGTCTTGGTACTAATTCCCAAACTTGATTTCTTTTAAATTGGTCTAACTCTTCATTCATAGCTTGAACCCAATAATCATCCACAAGGGCTTCTTCTATAGAACTGGGTTCAAAAAATGACACAAAGGCACTGTGATCTATATCTCTAATTAAAGCTCTAGTCTTCACTCCTTGGTTCACATCTCCTATAATCAAATCCTTTGGATTGAGGTTGCAAATTTCCATCCTTTAGATAAATTATTTTATTTTTCTTTTTCTTTTTCTATTTCTAGATTTTCTATATTTTCTTTATTTAAATCTAGATTCTTTACTAATTCTATTTCATCTTCTAAATGCTTTTCACTAACTAGTTGAATTGTCTCATCAAACACAACATGCATTGTTTCCTCTATTTTATGTGATTCTTGACTAAAAACTCTATATGCTTTTCTAATTGATGAATACCCTAAAAAGATTCCTACACTTGCCTTCTCATCAAACTTTCCTAAGTTTGCTCTCTCATTTTTAAGAATAGTGCACTTACAACAAAAAACATGAAAATAACTAAGATTTGGTTTCTTCTTCCTTAGCAATTCATAAGGAGTTTTCTTCAACTTTGGTCTCAAATTAACCCTATTTTTGATGTAACACGCCGTGCTAATAGCTTCGGGCCAAAAATATTTGGGTAAGTTATATTCGGCTAACATGGTTCTACCCATCTCAACTAATGTTCTATTCTTTCTTTCTACAATGCCATTTTGTTGTGGTGTATATGGGCATGTGAAATGATGTTTGATTCCTTTCTCTTTACAAAACTCACTAAAATATTCATTCTTAAATTCACTCCCATTATCACTTTGCATAAAAATTAATTTTAGACTATGTTGTCTTTCTAACTCTCTAATCAAATCTTCAAAGTTCTCAAAGGCTTCATTTTTATGTCTAAGGAAAAACACCCAAGTATATCTAGAAAAATCATCAACTATAACAAATTTGTATTGTTTTCCTCCTAAACTCAAAGGTTGTATTGGACCAAAAAGATCTAAGTAGATTTTTTCCAATGGTCTACTAGTTGTTAATTCATTTTGAGATTTGGAAGAGGATTTAACTTGTTTTCCCTTTTGGCAAGATTCACACAACTCCCAATTTGACTTGCTTGGTTTTGGAAGGCCTCTAACTACATCTAATTTTGAAATCTTCTTCAAGGTGGAGTATCCCACATGGCCTAATCTTCTATGCCATAATGAATTCTCATTAGATTGGGTCACTAGGCATTCCAAACCACTAGCATCTAGTTGTCCAAAACTAATTACATATGTATCACATTTTCTTTTACCTATAAGTAATTCAACATTATTTTTCATGATTTTGCAAGCTTTTGTATTAAAAATAATATCAAATCCATTATCACAAAGTTGACTAATACTAATCAAATTAAATTCTAATCCTTCTACTAAAAATACATTTGAAAGGGTAAAGTTTGTCGTGCCTACATCTCCAATTCAAATTATACTTTTCTTTGTGTTGTCTCCTAGGGTCACCTTCCTATTTGGACCCGATCTCAATGATTTGAATTTACTTTTGTCTCCAGTCATGTGTCTTGAGCATCCACTATCTAATACCCAAGATGTGGATTTTCATTTTCTCCTTGGTTTTGAATGTATGAGGTGTAAAATTTAAATTATAAAGTATACCACTAAGTGAAATCATCAATTTAAGTTTTCTAAAAAATCCTAAACCTATCCTAGAATGTCTCCAAATATTTTGGAGACATTTTCTTCTAGTCTTCTAAGTCATGCTCTTAGGAACCCAAGAAAACTTTGGTTGAACCCTAAACTGTACTTGCATGTTTTCCTTTTTAACAATCCATCTAACATTTTGTGTTTGTGTATACATATTTCTTCTAAAGAAGCAATCTTTCATAGTATGTCCAGGTTTACAACAACAAAAACAAACGATGTTTGATGGCCTAGGCATGCTCAAATATCTAGGTTTTTTGAAATTGAAAGCATGTGAATGATAATAAGCATTTGAAACATGTATAGTTTTATTTACTCTGGCATGCTCAAAAGATTGTATTTTTTCTTTTAAAACTGAAATATTATGCTTCAAAGAAGTATTTTCAATGATAAGAGATGCCTTTTCTTCACATATATGTTGATTTTCTAATTTTTTCTTTTCATCTTCTTTCATGACAAAATCAAGCAATTCAACCTTTTCTTTGTAGCTCCTTTTTAATTTTTTATGTGCACTCATTAAAGAAGTTAGTGCATTCATAATTTCAATGTAATTATTCTCAAGAGTATCTCTTGTCCAAGAGCTTACCTCATTTTCTTCTTCTTCTTCACTTGAAGATGATGAGGATGCCTCGTTTGCCATAAAGCAAATCATTCCTTCTTCTCCTCTACTTGAGCTTGAAATGTTTGAATCTTCGGACGCACTCTATGTAGCTTGAAATGCTTTCTTTTTCTTCAAGCTCTTCTTCTTCTTCTTCTTTTCTCCCTCCTTCATATGCTTGTCTTTGAGTTTTGGACATTCCGGTTTAATATGACCGGTTTGACCACACTCAAAAAAAGTTGGTGGCCTCTTCCTCTATTGCTTTTCTTCTTCCATTTCCTATTAAGAAAGCTCTTTGCCAAATTTTTAGCTAAACCATTAACATGAAAGCTTACCTCATCCTCTAAATCCGTGGAGGAGGTGGAAGTGGAATTCGAATTGCTTTTGGTGCCTTTGAAAGCCATTGGTTCTTCCTTTCTTCTTTCATACTTTAACTTGCTTGTAGAAGCCTCTTCTGTAAGTCTCCTTGACATTTCTATTTCGGCAGTAAGAAGTTCCCCAAGGAGTTCATCCAATGAAAGTTTGCTAAGATCCTTAGCGGCTTTAATAGCTGTTGTAAGTGGATCAAATTCCTTTGGCAGGATTCTCAAAATTTTCCTAACAAGGTCACCATTTGAGAATGCCCTCCCAAGGTTTGCCAATCCATTCGTAATATCATTAAATCTCAAAAGCATGCTCTTAATACTTTCATTGGGATTCATTCTAAAAAGTTCGTAGTCATGTGTGAGGATATTGATCTTTGTCTCTTTCACTTGTGAGGTACCCTCATAAGTTACTTCGAGTTTTTTCCATACCTCAAAAGCCGTATGCAAATTCATAATTTGTGTAAACTCACTAGGAGAAATTCCACAATGAAGATAGTTCAACGCCCTAGCATTTAATTGAGCCAATCTTTTGTGCTCAATGTTAAGCTCACTAAAGGGCTTGACTTCATCAGTAGAAGAATCTCTAAGAAGTTCACAAGACTTCCTCATGACTTCCCACAATTCGAAATCAATAGACTGAATGAAAATTCTAAAACGATTTTTCCAATATAAATCAAATTCTCCTTTAAATAATGGAGCCGATTTGAAGAAAAACCTTCACATAAGGTTGCACTCATTTCGACCAAAGAGGAAGCCATACAAAATCACAAAAAAAATTGTGAGAAAGCCTTCACTTAGCACAAGAGGATCTCCCACATGATGTTACTCACGTAATTTGGGGTTCCTTTCTTTGATACCAATTGAAGTGTTTCGTGCTAAGGAAATCCCACAAGAGGGAGGGTGAATTGTGTATTAAAAATTTTAAGACTTTCAAAATTAAAACTTAAAAGTTTTAAGCACGAATAAAGAAATTTGAACACAAAAGTTTTTAGGTGGTTCGACTCAAAACCGAGTCTACGTCCACCCCCAACCGGTGTTGGGAAAAATCCACTAAATGCACCAATTACAAGTAGGTTTTTCGTACGGTTCACCTCAAACCTACTTGGGATTTTTACAACGGCTAATCCCAAACCTACTTGAGTTTTTCTTCGGGCTCAACTCAAACCCGGGGCTTTAGCACTACTGCCGGGATGCCCTTACCCCAAAACGAAAAATACAACGATTGGCAAAAAGAACTTAGGAGAAATAGGAGAAATAGGAGGCACACACAATTGAGAAATTAGAAGGATAAAAATGAGAAAAATTAAATCGTGAACCTCTAATTTCAAGCGCCTTGTTGCAGTTTTCCTTTTGAGCTTGAAGACAACGTTTTTTCTTGTGATTGCTCGAGTTTGAGATCTGAAATCTTTGAAATAATTTAGCAAAGGTAAACTAAATAAATCTTAATTCATCCCTATTTATAGAGCTTAAAATTGAGCTCAAAACAAACCTTCAACGGCTCCTAAAAAACAACTAGCCGTTTGGGCAACGGACGGAAAGCAGCCACCGTCCGATCCGGGCCCAAAATCGAACGGCGCTGATCAATTTACGAAACAGTCTTTCGATCTGATCTGGAGCGTTGAATCAGCACGCTGAATGAACGATTCCGATTAAACTCGCGAATCAGCCGTTCGATTTTGATCTGGAGCGTTGGATCTGCGCGCTGAACGAACGGCGCCGATTAAACTCGCGAAACAGCCGTTCGATTTTGATCTGGAGCGTTGGATCTGCGCGGCCTTGATCTGGGCCTTTGGATCGTGCCGAAGTTGTAAGGTGGGATTTTTAGTCCCACACTACAGAACTAAAATAGGCGAAGCGCTTTATAAGGGATTTGCGCTGTTAATATCTCGAGCCTCTGTGGGGCTGGCTCCCCCCTTCCTTGACCGGGATTTCACCACCCGGTCGGGTTGACTTGACCATGCACTGTTCATTGACCGTTGACCGTCGCTGTAGTTTGACCTAGCCGAGCTGCTCTTTGCGGGCTTTGGGCGGGCTCGGCTTAGCCGAGCACTGTTCATTTGACCGTTGACCACTGCTGTAGTGTGACCTCGCCGTGGTCCTCTGGGCGGTCTTGGCTCGCCCCTTTTTTGGGTCAACCAATTCTTTTTTTTTTTTAATTTCTAAAAGACCTGGACGGGCTAATTGCGTGACGGGTCGGCCCGCCCAGTGCTACAGTGAATTTTCCCAAGTCTTAAGCTGTTTTAAGGTTGATTTGAAGAATTTTTGTGCTAAAATTTTAAATATAAGTGTACCAAAATAATTTTATATTATCATAGTATTATAAGTTTTCTAAATGACTATGAAAAGAGATTTATGAAAAATAATTCCTAAATAATTTTAAAAAATCAAATACCAATGTCTATACTTTTTGTCCAAAAAGCTTGGCCCAAAAATCAAAATTCAATAGTTATTAATTTTATAACATTTTTAAATATTAATACTACTAGTGTGCCTCATAATCTCAAAAATTGGACATCTCAATTTCAAGAAAAATTAATAAAAACTCAAATATGAAAGTTCTAGCACATGTCTCAAATTTCCTTGAAGTATGCCATGGCTTCAAGGTCCTTAGAGACCACTATTTTAGACATATGAAATACATGCCTTGATTTAATTAAATATTAACAATTTTACTTAAAATTAAGCCTAAATAAAATATAAACATTTATGCTTGACTCATCAAACACAAGGGTGTAACAATCTCCGACTAAAAAAGTTACCATAAAAATAGAAATGGACACCTAGAAAGTAGCGGTGAAGACACAACTTTGGGTCTTACATTCAACACTAACAAAATTTCGTATAAAAATACTTACGATATATATTGGACACAAAAAAAAAGAAACCCTCTTTAGGCTTCAACCAGCATTAAAAATTAGCGAACATATCCAATATGCTACTTCTTGGTGGCAAGGACATGCATTAACTTGGTTAACTGCATATTTACTTTTAGTTTTTGTAAATTTACTTGAAGTATATGCTACTATTTCGCTTGCATTTGCAATAAAGACACCAAACTAGAAAAGTTCAGAGGCATCAGTTTCCAAAGTTATTTTATCTTCTTCTTTAAGAAAATAAAGAATGTTTTGTTGTAAAAAATTCTTTGTTATATTTTTCTTTGTTCATCTTTTGTCAAAGAGATTGGTATTTTTTTCTGTATTCCAATGATTTGGTTGTTCGTCAGTTGTTATTTTGTATTTAAACTATTCTTATGCTAATTTGTTTTGTAGTAATTTTATTTTAGAAAAACATTTTGGTATTTGCCCATAATTTAAGAGTCCTAGAAATCTTTGTAGTTGTTTTAAATTAGTAAAAGTCTAAGAGAAGTCTTTTAATTTTGTATATATATAGGTATTTCATTTCTGAGTATTTAGATTTTAATTCTTCAATTTTAGTTTTGTTAAGTAAGCTGATGGATACTAGATCTTCATCTCCTTTTAATGCTACATTTACTTTCATTCGCTAAAAAATGTATGTGTGTTTATTTAAAAAGTGAGATTTAAAAGATGGAGCTTTATAAATCTCATTTTTATCTCGCTTAGGAATAGCCTCTTTTAATTTTTTTTCTAAGTTTTCATCTATTATTTCAATTATTCTCTTATACTATCGTATAGTTTAGCTGTATTTACTTCTTCATAAGTAATAGTGTTCATATTTACTCTGAAGTCTTTGAATTTTTCAAAGTTTTAAGCTATTCTAATTTAGTTGTAAGTATGAGGAAATCATCATATTTATGTACAAGCAATAAGCCAATTGCATCTTTAAGCCTGATTAAATAATCCAATCTTCTAGAAGAAGAATGAAAAGAAGATGTAGAAGAAGAAAAGAAAGAAGAACAAGAAGAAGAAAAAGTTGTAGAAGAAGAAGTAGTAGAAGAAGAAGAAGAAGAAGAAGAAGAAGAAGAAGAAGAAGAAGTAGAAGAAGTAGAAGAAGAAGAAGAAGAGAAAGAAGAAGAAGGAGAAGAAGAAGAAAAGAAGAAGAAGAAGAAGAAGAAGAAGAAGAAGAAGAAGAAGATGAAGAAAAAGAAGGAGAAGAAGGAGAAGAAGAAGGACCAGAAGGAGAAGAAGAAGGAGAAGTAGGAGAAAAGGAAAGAGAAGAAGAAGAAGAGAAAGAGGAAGAAGAAGAAGAAGATGATGATGATGATGAAGAAGAAGAAGAAGTGGAAGAAGAAGAAGAAGAAGAAGGAGAAAAAGTAGAAGGAGAAGAAGGAGAAGGAGAAGAAGGAGAAGAAGAAGAAGAAGAGGAAGAAGAAGAAGAAGAAGATGATGAAAAAGAAGAAAAAAGAAGACAATGAAGAAGAAGAAGAAGGGGAAGAAGAGGAAGAAGAAGAAGAAGAAGAAGAAGAAGAAGAAGAAGAAGCAGAAGAAGAGGAAGTAGAAGAAGAAGAAGAAGAAGAACAAGAAGAGGAGGAAGAGGAGAAGAAGAAGAAGAAGGAGAACAAGAAGGAGAAGGAGAAGGGGAAGACGAAGAACAAGAAGAAGACGAAGACAAAGAATAAGACAAAGACGAAGAAGAATAAGAAGAACAAGAAGAAGAAGTGGAAGAAGAAGAAGAAGTAGAAGAAGAAGAAGAAGAAGAAGAAGAAGAAGAAAAAGAAGTAGATGAAGAACAAGCAGAAGAAGAAGAAGAAGAAGAAGGAGAATAAGAGGATCAAGAAGAAGAAGAAGAAAAAGAATAGGAAGAAGA
>JAIUJO010001808.1:237500-242500 GCA_023846275.1 Vanilla planifolia | reverse complement strand
GAGAAATAGAAGAAGAAGGAAAAGAAGAAGAAGAAGAAGAAGAAGAAGAAGAAGATGATGATGATGATGATGATGATGATGATGGAAAAGAAAATAAAGAAAAAGAAGTAATAGAAGAAGAAGAAGAAGAAGAAGTAGAAGAAGAAAAAGAAAAAATAGAAGAAAATGGAGACGAAGTAGAAGAAGCAGTAGAAAAGTAGAAAAGAAAAGAAGAAGAATAAGAAGAAGGAGTAGAAGATGAAGAGGAAGAACAAGCAGAAGGAGAAGAAGTAGAAGAAGAAGATGAGGAAGAAGACGAAGAACATAAAGAAGAAGATGAAGAAGAAGAAGAAGATGTGGAGGAAGAAGTAGAGGAAGAAAAAGATGAGGGAGATGAAGAAGAAGAACAAGAAGAATAAGAAGAAGAATTGAAAGAAGAAGAAGAATAAGAAGAAATAAAGGAAGAAGAAGAAGAGGAGGAAGAAGAAGAAGAAGAAGTACAAGAAGAAGAAGAAAAAGAAGAAGAAGAAGAAGAAAAAGAACAAGTAGAAGAAAAGAAGAAGAAGAAGAAGAAGAATTAGAAGAAGAAGATAGTTATGAAGAAGAAGAAGAAGAGGACGAGGAAGAAGAAGAACAGGAATAAAAAGAAGAATAAGAAGAAGAAGAAAATGAAGAAGAAGATGAACAGGAAGAATAAGAAGAAGTAGAATAAGATGAAGATGAAGAAGAAAAAGAAGAGATAGAAGTAGTAGTAGAAGAAGAAGTGAAGAAGAAGATGATGAAGAAGAAGAAGAAAGAAAGAAGAAGAAGAACAAGAAGAAGAAGATGATGATGATGAAGAAGAAGAAGAAGTAGAAGAAGAAGAAGAAGAAGAAGAACATGATGATGAAGAAGAACAAGAAGAAGAAGTAGGAGAAGAAGAAGGAGAAGAAGAAGAAGAAGAAGAAGAAGAAAGAAGAAAAAGAAGAAGAAGAAGAAGAAGATGACGATGAAGAAGAAGATGAAGAGAAGAATTAGAAGGAGAGGAAGAAGTAGCAGAAGAAGAAGAAGATGATGATGAAGAAGAAGAAGGAGAAGAAGGAGAAGGAGAAGAAGAAGAAGAAGAAGAGCCAAAAGAAGAAGGAGAAGAAGAAGAAGAAGAAGAAGACGAAGAAGAAGAAGAAGTTGAAGAATAGAAAGAAGAAGAATGAGAAGAAGAAGAAGAAGAAGAAGAAGATGAAAAATGTGTAGAAGAAGGAGAAGAAGAAATAGATGATGTTGACGAAGAAGATGAAGAAGAAGAAGAAGAAGAAGAAGAAGCAGAGGAAGAAGAAGAAGAAGAAGAAGTAGAAGAAGAGGTAGAAGAAGGTGAAAAAGAAAGAGAAGAAGAAGAAATAAAAGAAGAAGAAGAAGTAGAAGAAGAAGAAGAAGTAGAAGAAGAACAAGAAGAAGAAGAAGGGGAACAAGAAGTAGAAGTGGAGGAAGAAGTGGAAGAATTAGGAAAAGAACAAGAGGAAGAAGAAGAAGAAGAAGAAGAAGAGGACTAAGAAGTAGAAGAAGACAAAGTGGAAGATGAAGAAGAAGAAGAAGATGAAGAAATAAAAGTGGAAGATGAAGAAGAAGAAGACAATGAAGACAAAGAAGAAGAAGAAGAAGAAGAAGAAGAAGGAGAAGGAAAAGAAGGAGAAGAAGAAGAAAATGAAGAAGAAGAAGAAGAAGAAGAAAAAGAAAATAAAAAAAAAAAAGTAGAAGAAGAAGAAGACAAAAAAGAAGAAGAAGATGAAGAAAAAGAAGTAGAAGAAGAAGAAGTAGCAGAAAAAGAAGGACAGAAAGAAGAAGATGAATTAGTAGAAAAGAAAAAGTAGAAAAACAATAATAATAATAATAATAATAATAATAAGAAGAATAATAAGAATAAAATGATGAACGAGAAGCAGCAGAAGGTGAAGAAGTAAAAGAAGAGGAACAAGAAGAAGAAGAAGAAAATGAAGAAGAAGATGAAGAAGAAGAAGAAGAAGAAGAATAAGAAGAAGAGGTCGAGTAAGAGGTAGAGGAGGAAGAAGAAGAGGAAGATGAGGAAGAAGAATAAGAACAAGAAGAAGAAAAGGAAGCATAAGAAGAAGAAGAAGAAGAAGAAGAAGAAGAGGAAGAAGAAGTAGAAGAAGAAGAAGAAGAAGGAGAAGAAGAACGAGAAGAAGAAGAAAAAGAAGAAGAAGAAGAAGAAGAAGAAGAAGAAGATGAAGTAGAAGAAGAAGATGATTATGAAGAAGATGAAGAAGTGCAAGAAGAAGAGGAAGGAGTGGAAGAAGAAGAAAATGAATAAGAAGAAGAACAAAAAGAATAAGAAGAAGCAGAAGAAGAAGAAGAAGAAGAAGAAGAAGAAGAAGAAGAAAAAGTAGAAGAAGAAGATGATGAAGAAGAAGAAGAAGAAAGAAGAAGAAGAAGAAGAAGAAGAAGAAGAAGAAGAATATGATGATAATGAAGAAGAAGAGGAAGAAAAAGAAGAAGAATAAGTAGAAGAAGAATAAGATGAAGAAGAAGAAGAAGATGAAGAAGAAGATGATGATGATGAAGATGAAGGAGATGAAGAAGAAGAAGAAGAAAAAGAAGAAGAAGAAAAAGAAGAAGAAGATGAAGAAGAAGAAGAAGAAGAAGAGGATGAACTGGAAGAAGAAGAAGAAGAACTAGAAGAAGAAGTAGTAGTAGTAGTAGTAGAAGAAGAAGAAGATGAAAAAGGAGAAGAAGAAAAAGGAGAAGAAGAAGGAGAAGAAGAAAAAGGAGGAGAAGAAAAAGAAGATGGAGAAGAAGAGGAAGAGGAAGAAAAAGATGATGAACAAGAAGAAGAAGAATAGTAAGAGTAGGTCGAACGTGAAAAAGAAGAAGAAGAAGAAAACGAAGAAGAAGAAGAAGAAGAAGATGTAGAAGAAGAGAAAGAAGAGGAAGAAAAAGAAAAAAAAGAAGAGGAAGAGGAGCAAGAAGAAGAAGAAGAAGAAGAAGAAGACAAAGAAGAAGAAGAAGAAGAAGAAGAAGACAAAGAAGAAGAAGAAGAAGAAGAAGAAGACGAAGACGAAGATGAAGAAGAAGACGACGAAGACAAAGAAGAAACTGAAGAAGCAAGAGTAGAAGAAGGCAAAGACAAAGTAGAAGGTGAAGAAGAAGGCGAAGGAAAAGAAGAAGAAGAAGAATAAGAAGAAGAAGAAGAAGAAGAAGAAGAAGAAGATGAAGGAGAAGAAGAAGAAGAAGATGAAGAAGAAGTAGTAGGTGATGATGATGATTATGATGAAGAAAAAGAAGAAGAAGAAGAAGAAGAAGAGGAAGAGGAAGAAGAAGAAGAACAAGAAGTAGTAGTAGTAGAAGAAGAAGAAGAAAAAGAAGGAGACGAAATAAAAGGAGCAGCAGCAGAAAAGAAGAAGAAAAAGAAGAAGGAGAAGAAGAGGAAGAAGAAGAAGAAGTCGATGAAGAAGATGAAGAAGAAGAAGAAGATGAAGAAAGAAGTGAAGTGTTTCGTGCTAAGGAAATCCCACGAGAGGGGGGGTGAATTGTGTATTTAAAAATTTTATGAATTTCGAAATTAAACTTAAAAACCTTTAAGCAAGAGTAAAGATAGTTGAACACACAAATTTTTAAGTGGTTCGACTTAAAACCGAGTCTACGTCCACCCCCAACCGGTGTTGGGAAAAATCCACTAAATGCACCGATTACAAGTGAGATTTTTCCTACTGTTCACCTCAAACCTACTTGGGATTTTTACTACGGCTAATCCCAAACCTACTTGAGTTTTTACCGGGCTCAACTCAAACCCGGGGCTTTTGCACAACTGCCGGGATGCCCTTGCCCCAAAACGAAAAGTATGAAAAATTGGCAAATAACTTAAGAGAAATAGGAGAAAAGAGGAGGCACACACAATCGACAAATTAGAGGGATAGAAATTGAGAAATAATTGAAAAAACCTCTAATTCCAATAGCCTTCTTGCCTCTTTGCTTTTTGAGCTTGGATGCACCGTTTTTGCTTGAGTGCTCGAATTTTGAGATCTGAAATCTTTGGAAAATTTAGCAAAGGTTAAACTGAAAAATACATCAATTTTTCCTATTTATAGAGCTCAAATTTGAGCTCTAAAAACACCCCCAATGGCTCCAAAAATTAATTAGCCATTTGGGCAACGGACGGAAAGCAGCCACCGTCCGATCCGGGCCCAAAAACGAACGGCACAGATTGATTTATGCATTTTACCGTTCGGGCTTAATCCAGAGCGTTGGATCTGGGCGCGTAATCGAACGGCACGGATTAAATCTCGCGATTACCGTTTACGCGATTTAATCCCGTGCGTAGGATCCGAGCGCTGAATGAACGACGCCGATTAAACGGCCGTTCGATTTTGATCTGGTGCATTGGATCAGCGCGCTGAATGAACGGCGCCGATTAACCTTGCGAAACAGCCGTTCGAAACAATTCTCGCCCGTTGGATCTGGGCGGGCTTGATCTGCGCCTTTGGATCCTGCCGAAGTTATAAGGAGGGATTTTTAGTCCCACACTACAGAAAAGAAATTGGCGTATTGCTTTATAAAGAATTTGCTCCCTGTAGCTTTCGAGCCTCTGCGGGGCTGGCTCCCCCCTTCCTTGACCGGGACTTGATCACCTGGTTCGGGTTGACTTAGCCAAGCATTGTTCATTGACCGTTGACCGCGCTGCAGTTTGACCTAGCCGAGCTCCTCTCGGCGGGCTTTGGGCGGGCTTGTTTTAGCCAGGCACTGTGGATTTGACCGTTGACCAGCGCTAGCCGAGCTCCTCTCGGCGGGCTTGGTTCGACCTTTTCGGGTCAACCAAATTTTTATTTTTAGATTAAATTTTTAATTTCTAAAAGACCTGGACGGGCTGTTTTCGCGCCGGGTCGACCTGCCCATTGCTACAGTGCATTTTCCCGAGACTTCAGCTGTTTTAGGATATTTTTGACGAATGTTTGTGCCAAACATTTGAATATAAGTGTATAAAAATAATTTTATATTCTTATAGTATTGTAAGTTATTTAAATAGCTATGAAAAT
>JAIUJO010001808.1:202500-205000 GCA_023846275.1 Vanilla planifolia | reverse complement strand
AAAGAAGAAAAGGAAGAAGAAGAAGAAGATGAAGAAGAAGAAGAACAAGAACAAGAAGACGAAGAAGAAGAAGAAGAAGAAGAAAAAGAAGAAGTAGAAGAAGAAGAAGAAGAAGAAGAAGAAGAAGATTACAAAAAATTATTATAATAATAATAAGAAGAAGATGAAAATGAATGAGGAGATGAAGAAGAAAAAGAAGAAGATTAAGATTAAGATTAAGAAGAAGAAGAAGCAGTCGTAGAAGAGAAGAAAAAGAAGTAGAAGAAGAAGAAGATGGAGAAGAAGAAAAAAGAAGAGGAAGAAGTAGAAGAAGAAGATGAAGAAGAAGAAGCAGAAGAAGAAGAAGAAGATGATGAAGAAGACGAAGAAGAAGCAGAAGGCGAAGAAGAAAAAGAAGAAGAAGAAGAGGGCGAAGAAGAAGAGTAAGAAGTATAAGAAGAATAAGAAGATGAAGAAGAAGAAGAAGAAGAATTTGATGAAGAAAAAGGAGGAGAAGAAGAGGATGATGATGACGAAGAAGTAAATTGAGAAGACGAAGAAGAAGAAGCAGAAGAAGAAGAAGAAGAAGAAGAAGAAGATGATGATGATGATGAAGAAGTAGTGGAAGAAGAAGAAGAGGAGGAGGAAGAAGAAGATGAAGAAGAAAAAGAAAAAGAAGAATAATAAAGAAGAAGAAGAAAGAAGAAGAAGAAAAGAAGAAGAAGAAGAAGAAGAGGAAGAATTGGAAAATTAAGAAGTTGGAGAAGAAGAAGAAGAAGAAGAAGAAGAAAAAGAAGAAGAAAAAGAAGAAGTTGACAAAGACAAAGAAGAAGAAGAGGATTAAAACAAAAAAGAAGAAGAAGATGATGAAGAAGATGATGAAGAAGATGATGACGAAGAAGAAAAAGAAAAAGATAACGAAGAAGAATAAGAAGGGTAAGAAGGCAAAGAAGAAGAAGAAGAAAAAGAAGAAGAAGAAGAAAAAGAAGAGGAAGAAGAAGAGGAAGATGAAGTGAAGAAGAAGAAGAACAAAAAGATGAACATGAAGAAGAAGAAGAAGAAGAAAAAGGAGAAGAAGAAGATGAAGATGAAAAAGAAAAAGAAATAGTAGTAGTAGAAGAACAAGAAGAAGAAGAAGATGAAGAAGGAGATTAAGAAGAAGAGGAAGCAGTAGAAGAAGAAGAAGAAGTAAAAAGAGAAGAAGAAGAAGAAGGAGAAGAAGAAAAAGAAGAAGAAGAAGAAGATGATAAAGAAGAAGAAGAAGAAGTAAAAGAAGAAGAAGAAGGAGAAGAAGAAGAAGAATTAGAAGAAGAAGAAAAGTGGAAGAAGATGAAGAAGAAGAAGAAGGAGAGGAAGAAGAAGAAGAAGAAGAAGTAAAAGAAGAAGAAGAAGAAAAAGTAGGTGTAGTAATAGTAGTAGTAGAATAAGAAGAAGAAGAAGAAGAAGCAGAAGAAGAAGGAGAAGAAGAAGAAGAAGAAGAAGAAGAAGAAGAAGAAAAAGAAGAAGAAGACTGAAAAGAGAAAGGTAATGAAGAAAAGAAAGAAGTAAAAGAAGAAGAAAAAGAAGTAGAAGAAGAAGTAGAAGAAGAATAAGAGCAAGAGAAAGAAGAAGATGAAGAAGATGATGGTGATGAACAAGAATAAGAAAAAAAAGAAGAAGAAGAGAAAGAATAGGAAGAAGAAGAAGAAGAGAAAGAGGAAGAAGTGGAAGAAGAACAAGAAGAAGAACAAGAAGAAGAACAAGAACAAGAACACAAAGGAGATGAAGAAGAATAAGAACAAGAAGAAGAATAAGAGGAAAATAAAGAAGAAGAAGATGAAGAAGTAGAAGAAGAACAGAAGAAGAAGTAGAAGAAGAAGAGGAAGAAAGGGAAGATGAAGAAGAAGAAGAATAAGTACAAGAGGAAGAAGAGGAAGAAGAAGAAGAAGAAGAAGTAGAAGAAGAAGAACAAGAGGAGGAAGAAGAAGAAGAAGAAGAAGAAGATGAAGAAGAAGATGAAGAAGAAGAAGGAGAAGAAGAAGATGAGGAAGAAGAAGAGGAAGAAGAAAAGGAAGGGGAAGAAGAAGAGGAGGAGGAGAAAGAAGAAGAAGAAGAAGAAGAAGGAGAAGAAGCAGAAAAAGAAGAAGAAGAATAATAAGAAGTAGTAGAAGAAGAAGAAGATTAAAAAGTAGTGGAAGTAGTAGAAGAAGAAGTAGAAGAAGAAGAAGAAGAAGAAGTAGATGAAGCAAAGAAAGATGAAGAAGAAGTAGTAGTAGAAGAAGTAGAAGAAGAAGAAGAAGAAGAAGAAGGTTGAAAGGAGAAAGGTAAAGAAGGAAAGGAAGAGGTAAAAGATGATGAAGAAGAAGTAGAAAAAGAAGAAGGAGAAGAAGAAGAGGAAGAAGAAGAAGAAGAGGAGGAAGAAGTAGAAGAAGAGCAAGAAGAAGAATAAGAAGAAGAAGAAGAACAAAAACAAGAAGAAGTAGAAGAAGAATAAGAACAACAAGAAGAATATGAAGAAGAAGAAGAAGATGAAGTAGAAGAG
>JAIUJO010001808.1:187500-192500 GCA_023846275.1 Vanilla planifolia | reverse complement strand
AAGAAGAAGATAGAAAAGTAAGAAGAAAAAGAGAAGAAGAAGAAGAAGAAGAAGAATATGAAGGGAAGAAGAAGAAGAAGAAGAGGAAGAGAAGAAGAAGAAGAAGTAGAAGAAGAAGAAGAAGGTGAAGAAGAAGAAGACGTAGAAGAAGAAGAAGAAGGTGAAGAAGAAAAAGAAGAAGAATAAGAAGAAGAAGAAGAAGAAGAAGAAAAGGAAGAAGAAAAGGAAGAAGAAGAAAAAGAAGAAGATGAAGAAGAAGAAGGAGAAGAAGAAGGCGAAGAAGAAGATGAAGAAGAAGGAGAAGAAGTTGAGGATGAAGAAGAAGAAGTAGTAGTCGTTGAAGAAGAAGAAGAAGAATAAGAAGAGGAAGACATCGAAGAAGAAGAAAAAGAAGAAGAGGAAGAAGAAGAAGATGATGATGATGATGAAGTAGAGGAAGAAGAAGAAGATGAGGAAGAAGAAGAAGATGAAGAAGAATAAGTAGAAGAAGAAGAAGATAAAGAAGTAGAAGGAAAAGAAGAAGAAGAAGAAGAAGAAGAAGAGGAAGTAGAAGAAGAAGAAGAAGAGGAAGAAGAAGAAGACGAAGAAGAGAAGAAGAAGAAGAAGAAGAATGGAAAAGAAGAAGAAGAAGACGAAGAAGAAGACGAAGAATAAGATGATGAGAAGGAGAAAGCTAAAGAAGAAAAGGAAGAAGAAGAAGAAGAAGATTAAGTAGAAAACGAAGAAGTAGAAGAAGAATTGGAAGAGGAAGAAGAAGAAGAAGAAGTAGAAGAAGTGGATAATGAAGAAGAAGAAAAAGAAGAAAAAGAAGAGAAAGAAGAAGAAGAGGAGGAAGAAGAGCCAGAAGAAGAAGAAGAAGAAGAAGAAGAACAAGAAGTGGGAGATGAGGAAGAAGAAAAGTAGTAATGGAAGAAGAAGAAGAAGAAGGAGAACAAGACGAAGAACTAGAGGAAGAAGTGGGAGAAGAGGAAGAAGAAGAAAAAGTAATAGAAGAAGAAGAAGAGTAGAAGAAGAAGAAGAAGAAGAAGAAGAAGAAGGGAAGAAGAGCTAGAGCAAGAGCAAGAAGAGGAGGAAGAAGAAGAAGAAGTGCTAGAAGAAGAAGAAGAAGAAAAAGAAGAAGAAGATGAAGAGGAAAGTAAAGAAGAAGATGATTAAGAAGAAGTACTAGTAGTAGAAGAAGAGGAAGAAGAAGAAGAAGAAGAAGAATAAGAAGAAGATAATGAAGAAGAAGAGGAAGAACAAGAAAATGAAGAAAGAGGATGAAGTGGAGGAAGAGGACGAAGAAGAAGAAGAAAAGAATAAGAAGAAGAAGGAGGAGGAGGAGGAGGAGAAGAAGAAGAAGATAAAGAAGAAGAAGAAGAAGAAAAGGAGAAGAAGAAGAAAAAGAAGAAGTGGAAGAAGAAGAAGAAGAAGAAGAAAAGGATAAGAAAATGAAGAAGAAAATGATGAAGATGGTAATGAAGAAGAAGGAGAAGGAGAAGAAGAAGTAGAAGAGAAAGAACAGGAAGAAGAAGAAGAAGAAGAGGAAGAAGTGGAAGAAGAGGTAGAAGAAGAAGAAGAAGAAGAAGAAGTAGAAGAAGAAAACGAAGAAGAAGAACAAGAAGATGAAGAGGAAGATGACAAGAAGAAGAAGAAGAAGAAGAACGAGAAGAAGACAAAAAAGGATAAGAAGAAGAACGAGAATAGGAATAAGAAGAAGAAGAACAACAAGAAGAAGAAGAACTAGAAGAAGAAGAAGAAGATGAGGAAGGAGAAGAAAGAGAAGAAGAGTAAGAAGAAGATGAAGTTGATGAAGATGATGAAGAAGAATTAGAAGAAGTCATAGAAGAAGAAGAAGAAGAAGAAGAAAGAAGTGGAAGAGAAGGAAGAAGAAGAAGAAGAACTAGAAGAAGAAGGAGAAGAAGAAGAAGAAAAAAAAGAACACAAAGAAGAAGAAGAAGAAGATGAAGGAGGACTAGATGGATGCAGAAGAGGAAGAAGTTGAAGAAGAAGAAGAAGAAGAAGAAGAAGAAGACATAGAAGAAGAAGAGAAGGAGAAGAAGAAGAAGGAGAGGAAGAAGAAGAAGAAGAAGAAGAACATTATGAAGAAGAAGGAGAAGAAGAACACAAAAATGGAGAAGATGAAGAAGTTGTAGGCAAAGACAAAGAAGAAGAAGAGGACGAAGACAAAAAAGAAGAAGAAGAAGAAAAAGAAGAAGATGAAGAAGAAGAAGAAGAAGAAGAAGAAGAAGGCAAAGACGAAGAAGAAGAATAAGAAGAAGAAGAAAGCAAAGAATAAGAGGAAGAAGAAGAAGAAGAAGAAAAAGACAAAGTGAAGAAGAAGAAGAAGAAGAAGAAGAAGACGATGAAGAAGAAGAAGAAGGAGAGGAAGAAGGAGAAGAAGAAGAAGAAGTTTAAGAGGAGGAAGAAGAAGAAGAAGAATAGATGATGAAGAAGAAGCAGTGGAAGAAGAAGAAGCAGAAGAACAAGGAGAAGCAGAAAAAGAAGATGTAGTAGAAGTTAGAAGAAGTAAGAACAACAAGAACTAGAAGTAGAAGAAGAAGTCAAATAAGGAGAAGGAGAAGAAGTAGAAGAAGAAGAAGAAGATGACGAAAAGAAAGAAGAAGAAGAAGACGAAAAAGAAGAAGAAGAAGAAGAAGGAATAGGAAGACGAAGTAGAAGAAGAAGAAGAAGACGAAGAAGAACAAGAAGATTAAAAAGGAGAAAAAGGAGATGAAGAAGAAGAGAGAGAAGCAATAGAAAAAGAAGAATAAGAAGAATAAGAATAAGAAGAATAAGAAGAAGAAGAAGAAGAAGAAGACGAAGAAGAAGAAGAAGGTAAAAAAAGGAGAAGAAGCAGACGAAGAAGAAGAAGCAGAGAAAGTATAAGAAGAAGGAAGAAGAAGAAAAAGAAGAAGAAGATGATGAAAAAGAAGAAGAGGAAGAAGAAGAAGAGGAGGAAGAAGAAGAAGAAATAGAAGAAGTAGAAGAAGAAGCAGAAAAAGAAGAAAAAGAAGAAGAAGGAGGAGGTGGAGTAGGAGGAGGGGGAGGAGGAGGAGGAGGAGGAGGAGGAGGACGAGAAGAAGAAGACGAAGAAGGTTAGAAGGAGGAAGTTGAGGAGGAAATAAAAGAAGAAGAAGAAGAAGATGAAGTGGAACAAGAAGTAAAAGCAGTAGTGGAAGAAGAACGAGAAGAAGAAGAAGAATAAAAAGAAGAAGAGGAAGAGGAGGACAAAGAAGAAGAAGTAGAAAAAGAAGAAGAAGAAGAAGAACAAGTGGAAGAAGAGGAAGAAGAAGAAGAAGAAGAAGAAGAAGATGAAGTCGAAGAAGAAGTAGAGAACAAGAAGAAGCAGAAGAAGAAGAAGAAGAAGAAGATGAAGAAGTAGATGGAGAAGTAGAAAAAGGAGAAGAAAATGATGATGAAGAAGAAGAAGAAGGAAGAGGAAGAAGAAGAAGAAGAAGAAGAAGAAGAGGAAGGAGGAAAAAGGAAGAGTAGGAGACGTGGAAGAATAATAATAATAATAATAATAAGAAATAAAAAAGAATAAGAACAAGAAGAAGATGAAGAATATGAAGAAGATGTTGATGACGAAAAAAAAGAAAGGTAAGGAAGAAAAGGAATAAGAAGAAGAAGAAGAAGAAGTTGAAGAAGAAGAATTAGAAGGAAAAAGAGGAAGAAGAAGGAGGAGAAGAAGTTGATGATGATGAAGAAGAAGAAGATGAAAAAGAGGAAGAAGAATAGGAAGAAGGGGAAGAAGCAGAAGAAGAAGAAGTGGAAGAAGTGAAAAGAAGAAGAAGAAGACGAAGAAGTAGAAGAAGAAGAATAATAATAATAATAATAATAATAATAACAATAATAATAATAATAATAATAATAATAATAAGAAGTGTAAGAAGGGCAAGAAGAAGTAGAAGGAAGTAGAAGAAGCAGAAGAAGAAGAAGGACAAGAAGAAGAAGATGAAGAAGTAGAAGAAGGAGAAGAAGGAGAAGAAGAAGGAGACGAAGAAGAAGAAGAAGAAGTAGTAGAAGAAGAAGAAGAGGGAGATGAAGATGAAGGAGTAGTAGAAGAACAAGAAGAAAGAGAAGGAGAAGAAGAAGAAGAAGAAGAAGTAGATGGGAAAAGTAGAAGCAGGTGAAGAAGAAGAAGACGAAAAAGAAGAAGAAGAAGAAGAAGAAGAGGGAAGAAGAGGAAGAAGAAGAGGGAAGGAGAAAAAGGTCGTGAGAGGAAGAAGAAGAAGAAGAATAAGAAGAACAAGAAATAGGAAGAAGAATAAGAAGAAGAAGAAAAAGAAGATGAAAAAAAGGTAAAAGAAGAAGAAGAAAAGAAGAAGAAGGAGATGAAGAAGAAGAAGTAGAAGAACAGAGAGAAGAAGAAGAAGAAGAAGAAGAAGAAGAGGAGAAGAAGAAGTAGAAGAAGAAGAAGAAGTAGAAGGAGAAGTAGAAGAAGAGTAGAAGAAGAAGAAGAAGAAGAGGAAAAAGAAGAAGAAGAAGAAGAAGTAGAAGAAGTGGAAGAAGTAGAGGAAGAAGAAGAAGAGGAGAAGGATGAAGGAGATCAAGAAGAAGAAGAAGAAGTAGAAAAGAGGAGGAAGAAGAAGAAGAAATGGAAGAGGAAGAAGAAGAAGAAGTAGCAGTAGAAGTAGAACAAGAAGAAGGATAAGAAGAAAAAGAAGAAGAAGAAGAAGATATTTGAAAAGAAGAAGAAGAAGAAGATGAAGAAGATGAAAAAGAAGAAGAAGAAAAGAAGAATAAGAATAGAAGAAGGAAAAAGAAGAAGAAGAAGAAGATGATGCTGAGGACGAAGGAGAAGGAGAAGAAGAAGAAGAAGAAAGATGAAGAAAGAGGAAGAAGAGGAGGAAGAAGAAGAAGAAGCAGAAGGAGTAGAAGAAGAACAAGAAGAAGGAGAAGAAGAAGAAGAAGAAGAAGACAAAGAAAAACATGAAGAAGAAGAAGAAGAAAACGAAGAAGAGGAGAAGAAGAAGAAGAAGAAGAGGAAGAAGAAGAACAAGAAGAAGAAGAAGAAG
>JAIUJO010001808.1:175000-177500 GCA_023846275.1 Vanilla planifolia | reverse complement strand
GATAGCAATGAAGAAGAATAAGACGAAGAAGAATGAGAAGAATAAGAAGGAGAAGAAGATGTTTATTATGAAGTAGAAGAAGAATAAGTAGAAGAAGAAGAAGAAGAAAACTAATAATAATAATAATAACAATAATAATAAGAAGAAAAAGAAGATGATGATGACGATGAAGAAGAAGAAAAAGAAGTAGAAGAATAATAATTATAATAACAATAATAACAATAATAATAATAATAAAAATAATAATAAGAAGAAGATGATTAAGAAGAAGAAGAAGAAGAAGAAGAATAAGAAGAAGAAGACGAAGAAAAAGAAGAAGAAGAAGAACTAGGAGAAGACGAAGAAGAAGAAGACGAAGAAGATGAAGATGATGAAGAAGAAGAAGAACAAGATGAATATGAAGAAGAAGAAGATGAAGAAGAAGAAAAAGAAGAAGAAGAAGAAGAAGAAGAAGATGATGATGATGATGAAGAAGTTGATGATGAAGAAGGAGAGGCAAAAGAAGAAGATGAAGATGAAGAAGAAGAGAATAATAATAACGATAATATGATTAAGAAGAAGATGAAAATGAAGGAGTAAAAGAAGAAGAAGATCATTACGAAGAAGATGTTGATGAAGAAGAAGGAGATAGAAAAGAAGAAGATGAAGACTAAGAAGAAGTAGAAGAGAAAAATAATAACAACAATAATAATAATAATAATAATAATAATAATAATAACAATAATAATAATAATAATAATAGTAATAATAATAATAAAAGGAGGAAGAAGAAGAACTCAGAGAACAAGAAGAAGAAGAAGCAGAATAAGTAAAAGAAGAAGGACAGGAAGTAGAAAAAGAGGAGGAGGAGGAAGAAGAAGAAGAAGAAGAATATGATGATGATGATGATGATGATGATGATGAAGAAGAAGAAGAAGAGAAAGAAGAAGATGACGAAGAAGATGAAGAAGAAGAAGAAGATGAGGAACAAGAAAAAGAAAAAGAAGAAGATGAAAATGAATAAGAAGAAGAAAAAGAAGAAGATGAAGAAGAAGTTGAAGAAGAAGAAGAAGAAGAACAAGCAAAAGTTGAACAAGAAGAAGAAGTAGTAGAAGAAGAATAAGAATAAGAGGAAGAAGAAGAAGAGGGAGAAGAGGAAGAAGAAGAAGAAAAGCAAGAAGTGGAAGAAGAAGACGGAGAAGAAGAAGAAGAAGAGAAGAGAAAGAAGAAGAAAAAGAAAACAAAGAAGTGGAAGAAGAAAAAGATGATGAAGAAAAAGAAAAAGAAGAAGAAGAAGAAGATGATGATGATGATGAAGATGATGAAGAGGAAGAAGAAGAAGAAGAAGAAGAAGAAGATGATGATGACAGAAGAGAAGGAAGAAGATGAAGAAGATAAAGATGATGAAGAAGAACAAGAAGAAGAATGGTAAAAAGAGAAAGAGGAAGAAGAAGAAGAGGAAGATGAGGAAGAAGAACAAGAAGAGGAAGTAAAAGAAGACGAAAATGATGAGGAAGAATAAGAAGAAGAAGAAGAAGAAGCTGGTGATGATAATGATGAAGAAGAAGAGGTAGAAGATGAATTAGAAGAAGAAAAGAAGAAGAAGAAGAAGAAGAAGAAGCAAAAGAAAAGTGGTAGTTAGAAGAAGAAGAAGAAGAAGAAGAAGAAGAAGAGGAAGAAGAAGAAGAAGAAGAAGAAGAAGAAGAAGAAAAAGAAGAAGAAGAAGAAGAGGAAGAAGAACAAGAGAAAAGAAGAAGAAGATTAAGAGGATGAAGAAGAAGAAGAAGAAAAAGAAGAAGAAGAAGTGGAAGGAGTGGAAGATGAAGAAGAAGAAGACAAAGAAGAAGAAGAAGAACAAGAAGATGAAGACGAGGTTGAAGAAGAAGAAGAAGGAGAAGAAGAAGAAGAAGAAGAAGAAGAAGAAAAAGAAGAAGAAGATGAGGAAGAAGAAGAAGAAGATGAGGAAGAAGAGGAAGAAGAATAAGATGAAGAAGAAGAAGAAATTGGTGATGAAGATGAAGAAGAAGAAGAAGAGGAAAATGAAGAAGAAGAAGAAGAAGAAATAGAAGAAAGAGAAGAAGGAGAAGAAGAAGAGGAAGGAGAAGAAGAAGAAGATGATGAAGAACTAGAAGAATAATAATAGTAATAGGAAGAAGTAAAAGACTTGGAAGAAGAAGAAGAAGAAGAAAAAGAATAACAAGAAGAAAAAGAAGAAGATGAAGAAGCAGGAGAAGAAGAGCAAGAGGGAGAAGAGGAAGAAGAAGAAGAAGAAGAAGAAGGGGAAGAAGAAGAACAAGAAGTAGAAGAGGAAGAAGTCGAAGAAGGAGGAAGAGGAGGATGAGGAGTATAAGGAGAAGAAGAAGAAGAAGAAGAAGAAGAAGAAGAAGAAGAAGAACAAGAATAAGAAGAAGAAGAAGAATAAGAAGAAGAAGATGATGATCATGATGTTTATTAAGAAGATGATGAAGAAGAAGAACAAGTTAAAGACAAAGGAGAAGAAGACAAAGAACTTGAAGAAGAA
>JAIUJO010001808.1:167500-170000 GCA_023846275.1 Vanilla planifolia | reverse complement strand
ACGAAGAAGAAGAAGAGGAAGAAGAAGAAGAAGAAGAAGAAGAACAAAACGAAGAAGATGATGATGATTGATGATGATGAAGAAAAGAAGAAGAAGAAGAAGATGAAGGAGAAGAAGAAGAAGAAAAAGTGGAAGAAGAAGTGATGGAAGGAGAAGCATTAATAATAGTAGTTGTAGTAGTAGTAGTAGTAGAAGAAGAAGAAGAAGAAGACGAAGAAGAAGAAGAAGAAGGAGAACAAGAAGTAAAAGACGAAGAAGGTTAGAACGAAGAAGAAGAAGATGATGAAGATGAAGTAGAAGAATAATAATAATAATAATAATAATAATAATAATAATAATAATAATAATAATAGGAAGAAGAAGAAGAAGAATGAGAATAAGATGAAGAAGAAAAAGAAGAAGATGAAGAAGAAGAAGAAGAAGTAGAATAAGAAGAAGAATAAGAAGCAGTAGAAGAAGGAGAAGAGAAAGAAGAAGAAGAAGAAGATTAAGAAGAAGAAAAAGAAGCAGAAGAAGAAGAAGAAGATCAAGATGAAGATGAAGATGAAGAACGAGAAGAAGAAGAAGGAGAAGAAGATGAAGATGAAAAAGTAGAAGAAGAAGAATACAAAGAAGAAGAAGAAGATATTTAAGAAGAAGAAGAAGAGGAAGAAGAAGAAGAAGAAGAAGAAGAACAAGAAGAAAAAGGAGAAGAAAGAAAGAAGAAGAAGAAGAAGAAGAAGAAGAAGAGAAAGAAGTGGAAGATGAAGAAGCGGAAGAAGAGCAAGAAGTGGAAGAAGAGGAAGAAGAAGAATAAGGAGGAGAAGAAGAAGAAGAAGAAGAAGAAGAAGAAGAAGAAGAAGAAGAAGAACAAAAAGAAGAAGAAGAAGAAGATGGGGAAGAAGAAGAAGAAGAAGATGATAATGATGAAGAAGTAGTCGAAGAAGATGAACAAGAAGAACATGAAGATGAAGAAGAAGAAGAACAAGAACATTTAGAATAAGAAGAAGAAGAAGAACAAGAACAAGAACAACAACAAGAACTAGAAGAAGAAGATGATGAAGAAGAAGAAAAAGAAGAAGAAGCAGATCATGATGATGATGATGATGAAGAAGAAGAAAAAGAAGAAGATGAGATAGAAAAAGAAAAGAAGAACAAGAAGAAGAAGATGATGATGAAGAAGTTTAAGAAGAAGAAGAAGAAGAAAACAAAGAAGAAGAAGAAGAAGGAGAAGAAAGAAAGAAGACAAAGAAGAAGAAGAAGAAGAGGAAGAAGTGGAAGAAGAAGAAGAATAAGGAGAAGAAGAAGAAGAAGAAGAAGAAGAAGAGTAGGAAGAAGAAGAAGAAGAAGAAGAAGAAGAATTGAAAGAAGAAGAAGAGAAAGATGGAGAAGAAGAAGAGAAAGACGGAGAAGAAGAAGAAGAAGAAGAAGAAGAAGAACTTGAAGATGATGATGAAGAAGAAGAACAAGAAGAAGATGAAGATGATGAAGAAGAAGAATTAGAAGAAAAAGAAAAAGAAGAATAAGAAGAAGAAGAAGAAGAAGAAGAATAACAAGAACAAGAACTAGAAGAAGAAGAAGATGAAGAAGAAGAAGAAGATGAAGAAGATGAAGAAGAAGAAGAAGAAGAGGAACAAGAATAGGAAGAAGAGGAAGAAGAAGTGGAAAAAAAAGAAGTGGTTGAAGGAGAAGAAGAAGTAGAGGAATTAGAAGAAGTAGAGGAAGCAGAAGGAGAAAAAGAAGTTGAATATGAAGACGAAGACAAAGAAGTAAAAGAAGAAGAAAAAAATAAAAAGAAGAAGATGAAAAAGAAGAAAAAGAAGAGGAAGAGAACGAAGAAGAAGAAGAAGAAGAAGAAGAAGAAAAAGAAGAGGAAGGAGGAGATGAAGAAGAAAAGAACAGAAGGAAGAAGAACAAGAAGAAGAAGAAGAAGATGCAAAAGTATAAAAAGAAGTAGAAGAAGTAGAGAAAAAAGAATAATAATAAGAACCGAAAGAAGAAGAAGAAAAAGGAGAAGAAGAGGAAGAAGAAGAAGAAGAAGAAGTGGAAAAAGAGGAAGAAGAACCGGAAGAAGAAGAAGAAAAAGGAGAAGAAGGAGAAGATGAAGAAGAAGAAGAAAAAGGGGAAGAAGTGGTAGAAGAAGAAGAAGGAGAAAAAGAATAAAAAGAAGTAATCGAAGTAGTAGTAGTAGAAAAAGAAGGAGAAGAAGAAGAGGAAGAAAAAAAGGAAGAAGAAATTGAAAAAGAACAAGAAGAAGAAGAAGAAGTAGAAGAAGAGGGAGAGGAGGAGGAGGAAGAAGAAGAAGAACAAGAAGAAGAAGAGACAGAAGAGGAATGAGGAGCTAAAGAAGAGAAAAAATTGAAAGAAGAAGATGAATAAGAAGAAGAAGAAGAAGAAGAAGAAGTAGTAGAGGAAGTGAAAGAAGAAGAAGAGGGGGAAGAAGAAGAAGCAGAGGAAGTGGAAGAAGAGGAAGAAGGAGAAGAGTAGAATAAGAAGAAGATGAAGAAGAAGAAGAAGAAGT
>JAIUJO010001808.1:155000-157500 GCA_023846275.1 Vanilla planifolia | reverse complement strand
AGGAGAAGAAGAAAAAGAAGAATAAGATGAGGAAGAAAATGAAGAAGAAGAAGAAGAAGAAGAAGAAGAGGAAGAAGAAGAACAAGAAGAAGAAGATGATGAAGAAGAAGAAGAAGAATAAGAAGATAATGAAGAAGAAGAAGAAGAAGAAGAAAAAGTAGTAGAAGAAGAAGAAGAAGAAGAATATGATGATGATAATGAAGAAGAAGAGGAAGAAGAAAATGAAGAAAAAGATGAAGATGAAGAAGAAGAAGAAGAAGAAGAAGATTAAGATGAACAAGAAAAAGGAGCAGTCATAAAAGAAGAAGAAGAAGAAGAGGAGGAGGAGGAGGTAGAAGAAGAAGATGAAGAAGAATAAGAAAGAAGAGGAGAAAGAAGAAGAAGAAGAATCAGAAGAAGAACTAGAAGAAGAAAAAGAAGAAGAGAAGCAGAAGCAGAAAAAGACGAAAAAGAAGACAAAGAGGAACATGAGGAAGAAGATGAAGAACAAGAAGATGAAGAAGTGGAAGAAGAAGAAGAAGGAGAAGAAGAAGAAGTAGAAGATCAAGAAGAAGAGGAGAAGAAGAAGAAGAAGAAGAAGAAGAAGGATAACTTGAAGAAGAAGAAGAAGAAGAAGAAGAAGAAGAGGAAGAGGAATTGGAAGAAGAAGAAGAAGAAGATGAAAAAGAAGAAGAGGAAGAAGTGCTAGGGGAAGAAGAAGAAGAGCAAGAAGAAAAAGAAAAGGGAGATGAGGGAGAACAAGAAGAAGAAGAAGAAGAAGAAGAAGAAGAAGAAGAGGAAATAAAAGAAGAAGAAGAAGAAGAAGTACAAGAAGAAGAAGAAGAAGAAGAAGAGGAAGAAGAAGTAGACGAAAAAAAAGAGAAAAAGAAGTGGAAATAGAAGAAGTCGAAGAAGAAGAAGAAGAAGAAAAAAAAGAAGAAGAAGAAGAAGAATAAGAGAAGAAGAATAAGAAGAAGATGAAAAACTTGAAAAAGAAGAAGAAGAAGAAGAGGAAGAAGAAGAAGAAGAAGAAGAAGAAGAAGAGGAGGAGGAAGAGGAAGGAGGAGACTAAGAAGAGGAGGAAGGCTAAGGAGTGCTGGAAGATGAAGAAGAAGAAGAAGAAGAAGAAGAAGAAAAGAAGAAGAAGAAGTTGAAAAACAAGAAAAAGAAAAGGAGGAAGAAGAAGAAGTAGAAGATGAGGAAAAAGAATATGATGAAGAAGAAGAAGAAGAAGAAAAAGACACAGATGAATAGTTGGACGAAGAGGAAGGAGGAGATGAAGAAGAGGAAGAAGAAAAAGAAGAGGAAGAGGAAGAAGAAGAAAAAGAAGAACAAAAAAATCAAGAAGAAGAAGAAGTAGAAGAAGAAGAAGAAGAAAATGAAAATGAAGAAAAAGAAAAAGAAAAAAAAGAAGAAGGATGATAAGAAGAAGAAGAATAGCAAGAAGAAGAAGAAGAGGAGTAAGAAGAAGAAGAATAGTAAGAAGAAGAAGAAGAAGAAGAAGAAGAAAAAGAAGAAGAAGAAGAAGTATAAGAAGAAGAAGAGGAAGAAGAAAAAGGGCAAGAAGAAGAAGAAGAAGAGGAAGACGAAGAATAAGAAGAAGAGGAAGAAGAAGAAGAAGAAGATGAAAAAAAGAACGGTAAAGACGAAGAAGGAGAAGAAGAAGAAGAAGGAAAAGAAAAAGTTAAAGAATTAGAATTGGAAGTAGAGGAAGAGGAAGAAGAAGAAGAAGTGGAAAAAGAGGTGAAAGAAGAAGAAGAAGAAAAAGAAGAAGAAGAAGTAGAAGAAGAAGAAGAAGAGGAAGAAGAAGATGATGACGAATAAAAGGAGAAGAAGAACGAAGAAGAACACGAAGAACAAGACGATGAAGAACAATAAGAACAAGAAGAAGAAGATGGAGAAGAAGAAGAAGCAAAAGAAGAAGAAGAAGAAGAAGGGTAAGACAAAGAAGAAGAAGTTGAAGAAGGAGAAGAAGAAGAAGAAGAAGCTGTAGGTAAAGAAGAAGAAGAATAAGAAGAAGAAGTGGAAGAAGAGGAAGAAGAAGAAGAAGAAGAAGAAGAGGAAGAAAAAGGAGAGGAAGAGGAAGAAGAAGATGAAGAACATGAAGAAGTCAAAGAAGGGGAAGAACAAGAAGGAGGAGGAGGAGGAAGAATAGAAGAAGAAGAAGAAGAAGATGAAGAAGAAGATGAGGAAGAAGAAGAAGAAGAAGAAGAAGAATGAGGAGGAGGAGGAGGAGGAGGAGGAAAAGATGAAGAAGAAGAAAAAGAAGAAGAAGAAGAAAAAGAAGAAGGTGAGAAAGAGGATGCTGAAGATGAAATGGAAGAAGAAGAAGAAGAAGAAGAAGAAGAATTATAGGAGAAGAAGAGGAAAAAAGAGAAGAAGAAGAAGAAGAAGAAGAGGAAGAAGAAGAAAAAGAAGAAGAAGAAGAGGAAAAGGAGGAAGAAGAGGAAGAAGAATAAGAAGAATCTGAGAGAGAAGTAGAAGAAGAGGAAGAAGAAGAAGAAGAAGGAGAAGAAGAAGA
>JAIUJO010001808.1:145000-147500 GCA_023846275.1 Vanilla planifolia | reverse complement strand
ATGAAGAAGAAGAAGTTGAAGAAGAAGAAGGAGATGAAGAAGATGAAGAAGAAGAAGTTGAAGAAGAATAAGAAGAAGAAGAAGAAGAAAAACAAGAAGTAGAAGAAGAAAAAGTAGTAGATGTAGAAGAAAAAAAAGAAGAAGATGTAGAAGAAGAAGATTAAGAAGATGATGAAGAAGAAGAAGAAGAAGAGAAAGAAAATGAAGCAAAAGAAGAAGAGAAAGAAGAAGAAGAAGAAGATAAAGAAGATGAAGAAAAAGAAGAAGATGAAGAAGAAGGACGAAAAGAAGAAGAACATGAAGAAGAAGAAGAAGAAGAAGTGGTTGAGGTAGAAGAATTAGAAAAAGAAGAAGAAGAAGAAGAAGAAGAAGAAGAAAATGAAGTAAAATAAGAAGAATGTGAAGAAGAAAAAGAATTTCTAGAAGAAGAAGAATTCGGATAAGAAGAAGAAGAAGAAAAAGATGAAGTAGAAGAACTAGCAGTAGTAGTAGAAGAAGAAGAAGAAGAAGAAGAGGAAGTAGAAGAAGAGGAAGAAGAAAAAGAAGCAGAAGAAGAAGAAGAAAATTAAAGAGTAGAAGAAGTAGAAGATGGAGAAGATCAAGAAGTAAAAGAAAAAGAAGAAGAAGCAAAAGTTGAAGAGGAAGAAGAAGACGAAGAAGAAGAAGAATAAGAAGAAGAAGAAGAAGAAGAAGAAGAAGAAGAAAATGAAGAAGTAGATGATGATGAAGAAGGAGAAGAAGAAGAAGATGATGATGTAAAAAAGTAGTAGTAATAGAAGAAGAAGTAGTAGTAGTAGTAGTAGAAGAAGAAAAGGAAGAACAAGAAAAAAACAAGAAGAAGAAGAAGAAAAGAAGAAGAAGAAGAAGAAGAAAAGAAGAAGAAGAAGAAGAAGAAGAAGAATAAGAAGAAAGTGTATGAGAAAAAGAAGGGGTAGTAGTGGAGGAAGAAGGAGAGGAAGCAGATGAAGTAGAAGAAGTAGAAGTAGTAGTAGTAGAAGAAGAAGAATAATAAGAAGAAAATGAATGAGAAGAAGAGGAAGAAAAAGAAGAAGTAGGAGAAGAAGAAAAAGAAGAAGAAGAAGAAGAAGAAAAAGAAGGCAAAGAAGAGGAAGAGAAAAAAGAAGATGAGAAGAAGAATAAGAAGACGTAGAAGATGATGTTGAAGTTGAAGAAGAAGAAGTAGAAGTAGTCGAAGAAGAAGAAGAAGAAGAAGAAGAAGATGATGAAGAATAAGAAGTAGAAGAAGAAGTAGAAGTAGTAGAAGAAGAACAAGGAAAAGAAGAAATAGAAGAAGAAAAACATGATAGAGAAGAAGAAGAAGAAGGGTAAGAATAAGAAGAAGAAGAAGAAGAAGAAGAGGAGGAGGAGGAAGAAGAAGAAGAAGAAGAAGAGGTAGAATAAGAAGATGGAGAAGTAGAAGAAGAATACAAAGAGCAAGAAGAAGAAGAAGAGTTAGATGAATAAGTAATAATAATAATAATAGTAGTAGAAGAAGAAGAAGAAGATAAAGAAGAAAAAGAAGAAGAAGAAGAAGAAGAAGAACAAGAAGAAGAAGAAGGAGAAGATGGTGAAGAAGAAGAACAAGAAGAAGAAGTAGAAGAAGAAGCAAAAGAAGGAGAAGAAGAAGCAGAAGAATTAGAATAAGAAGAAGAAAATGAAGGTGAAGAAGAAGAAGAAGAAGTAGAAGTAGAAGTAGAAAGAGAAGAAAAAGAATTCGAGAAAGAAGAAGAAGAAGAAGAAGAAGAAGAAGAAAAAGAAGAAGAAGAAGAAGAAGAAGAAGATGATGATGATCTGAAGTAGAAGTACAAGAAGAAGAAGAAGAAGGGCAAGAGGTAGAGGAGGAAGAAGAAGAAGAACAAGAGGAAAAAGAAGAAGTAGAAGTTGCAGAAGAAGAACAACAAAAAGAAAAAGAAAAAATAAAAGAAGAAGAAGTAGGAGAACAAGAAGTAGTAGTAGTTGTAGTGGTAGAAGAAGAAGAAGAAGAAGAAGAAGAAGAAGAGAAGAAGAAGAAGAAGAATAAGACGCAGGAGTAGAAGAAGAAGTAGTAGAAGAAGAAGAAGAAGTAGAAGAAGAAGAAGAAGAGGAAGAAGAAGAAGAGGAAGAAGAAGAAGAAGAAAATATCAAGAAGTAAAAGAAAAGAATACCAAGATGAAGAAGAAGAAGAAGAAAAAGAAGAGGAAGATGGAGAAGAAGAAGAAGAAGAAGAAAAAGAGGATAAAGAAGAAGAAGAAATAGTAGTAGTTGTAGTAGAAGAAGAAGAAGATGATGAAAAAAAACAAGAAGTAGAAGAAGAAGAAAAAGAAGAAGAAGAAAAAGATGAAGAAGAAGAAGAAGAAGAAGAAGAAGAAGAAGAAGAAGAAATAGAAGAAGAAGTAGAAGAAGAAGAAGAAGACGAAGAAGAAGAGGAAGAAGAAGAAGAAGAAAAAGGAGAAGAAAAAGAAAAATAAGAAGAAGAAGAAGATGAAGAAGATGAAGAAGAAGGAGAAGTAGAAAAAAAGGA
>JAIUJO010001808.1:115000-135000 GCA_023846275.1 Vanilla planifolia | reverse complement strand
CTTTCTTCTTCCTCATTGAAGATGCCTGTTCTAAATTCTTCTAATTTAGGAGTCTCAATAACTCTAACTAGCACCCATAATTGTATGACAAAATAGAGATTAATGTATTCTCTTTCCTCTTAAATTGACCAAATGTAGAAGACGAAAACTGTTGCAATTTGTTTGCATAAAGATTTAGACTGCTTATGCAGATGTCGGGAGTAAGCCCTATGCAATCCTTCAGGTGCATGGTATTAACATATACTTCACAGATAATACCCTTTCTTATATGTAGTTGGCATCGGGATATTTCATTGAAGTAGATAATTTACTATGGTCTTCCTTCACCAGAGTAAAAAACTTCTTCATTAGTAAATAATTGCTTAATCTTTGTGTTTGCTCATTTTGAATGTTTAAATGCTAAAGTATGGATAAAAAACCTTTTATCTACAGCTACAGTAGATCAGATTTTGAATTTTTTAAAAGATGTCAACAAGTGTTCCATTTTTACTGAGCTGCTGTTCCATAGTTTGAACAGCTACAGACTGTGTAGCTGAAGAATGAGAAAGCAATGTTTGTAATGCTTTCTTCAAACTTTCTTCCCTTGTAAGTTATTAGGAATAATTTTGTTTGTGTTAAATAACTTTTTCCATTTGAGTGAACCAATAGTTGGTAGATCTCTAATCAGTACTTTGTATGGCATTGAAACAGCCATTGATCATATCAAATAATTCTGGATCAACAATTCATAGATCCCTATTATACCATTCCTTTGTTACTGTGGCTACAAAGGATTTTCCTTTTTCTACATTTCCTGTTGGATCTTTCTTACCAAGAGCTTAGTTTGTTGGACTTGTACCCTTTTTAAAAGTTTTTCTTTTGTTTGTTGAGCCTGTTGGGTTTTAGAGCATGACTCATCCTTGTGGCTTGTTGTTGTAGAGGCTTTAGCTTATTGAGCTTTAGAGGATTTAGCCCACAGGGCCTTAGCTGAGGATTGAACTTGTTGGGTTTCCAAAGTGGTTTCGTCCTGTTAGGACTTTGCCTTTTTTGGGAGAATCTCTATAAGTTCCCCTGATCTTTTCCTCTTGTTAACGAAAAGTTCAAGCAGTTGTAGTTCTTTCTCATTCATGGCCTAGTAAGAAGATCAACAACAATGTTTGTAAAATTAGGAATATATTTAACAGTATAAGTAAAAATTTAATGGTATAACACAAGACGTATGCGCCATAAATTTTCTTTTGGATTCTTTCTTGTTTTTTTGTAAAAACTGGGAAACATATTTATTGCCCCGTTTCGATTCTAAATACTCTATGGAGTAAATAAATTTTAGAACTTTTAATGACTGATTTCATAGCTAGTTATTCATGCTTTTGGTTTTGTAAATTTACTTGAAGTATATGCTACTATTTCGTCTGTATTTGTAATATGGACACCAGACAAAAAAAAAGTCAGAGGCATTAGTTTACAAAGATATTTGATTTTATTCTTTGGGAAAATAAAGAATTTGTTTTGTTGTAACAAATTCTTTTATTTGTTGTATTTCTCTTTGTTTGTCTTTTGTCAAAGAGATTGGTGTTTCTTTGTATTCCAACGATAAGGTTGTTCACTAGTTGTTATTTTGTATTTAGCCTATTTTTCAACTAATTTGTCTTGTAATAATTTTATTTTAGAAGAAAGTTATGGTATAAACTTTCTTCCATAATTTAAGAGTCTTAAAAATCTCTGTAGTTGTTTTAAATTAGTAAAATTTTCGAAGAAGTTTTTTACTTTTGTATATATATGTTCTTGTATTTGTATTTGTCTATTTTTTAATTTTTTTTCCTAAAAAATTAATTTTTGTTTTAAACAGCTTGATTTTTTTTGGATTTAATATAAGGTCTTGATTAAGCATAATTTTAGTGATAAGTAAAAGATGTTCTTTATGTTTTTCCTTTGTTTGGGAAAAAAATAAGAATATCATCTATGTAGACTACAACATAAGGTAAATGTCCAAAAATAGAATTAAACCATTTCTAGAATATTTGTGGAGTATTTTTTAACCTAAAAACATGACTAACCATTGGAAATACCCTTTGTGGATAGCTAAAGGTTGTTAGTTCTATAGAAGTTTGATTGCCAAGTTTAATTTGCCAAAATCTAGATTTGGTATCAAATTTATTATAATATTTTGCAGCTTATCTTTGTTTTATCAGGTGCTTAGCAGTTGGTATAAAGTAACTGTCAAATTTAGTGCAACAATTTAACTTGCAGTAATTGATAACCATTCTAGCATTTCCATGTTTTAATTCTGCATGATTCCGTACTATAAAAGCCAGAGAGGAATGAGAGCTATGGCTCTTTTGAATTAGTTTGAGATGAAATAGTTCTTGTATTTGACTATTAAATTCTTGTTTGTCTATAGGAGATACCATGATGATATTGACATGTAAATTGGTATTTTGATAATGTTCTAAAAGTTCTATAGAACAATATCTAGGAGATTTCTCAAACCATTTTAATGGTTCATTTGAGCATAAAGGTTCAAGGAGCTTATGCATAGTTTCCTCAAATGGAGCAGTAATTGGAATATTTTTAGTATAAATGTTGTGGATAAGAGGTATAAGTTGTTGAACATGGTCAACAAGGCGTGTTGGCAAGGGGGAATTATCACCACGTTGGCTTGCAGGAGAAAAGTGAGGGGCAATGCGAGCCGAAAGAGGGACACATGGAATGGAGTGTCCATTTAAATAAAAAAAGTGAGTATTGAATGGTACCAGATGGCAAAGGTTATCAAGTCTTAACAAACAATAAGTATTAAAATTGATTGGTAGTAGGGTAAAGTTGAATTGATAGGTATTGATGGTGTTATAGATATAGGGTAGAAATATCGAAAGATTAGCGAATTTATGGGTTACAAGAACTTGTTTACCCATAAAATTATTACAAGTGTTTCAGTTTCTGATGAAAGCCAAAACTACTTTGGGATAAAGACTTGTTGAAGTAGACTAGCTTCATCACTAATATCCAACAAAGCATGTACTGTTATATCTTCATATTTTTGAAGATGGATAGTCAATAGTAAATAGAGTTGAGCTTTCTTTTTTAAGTCCATTATGGTGGTGTTATGGACTTTTAAGTAATTGAGCATTGTTGTCAAGAAGTTGTAAAGTACAACCTTCAATTGGATTGTCAATATGGAAGCTTGTGCAGCTTGCCGCAAGAGACTGTGTCGACGATTCACCTTCCTCATAGTGTCTAAGAAGACTAATAGTAGAAGATATGTGACTAATTAGATTTTTTGTAATTGTAGAAATTATATTGCCAGAGGTAATAAAATCTTCTACAGGTTGTACCTTAGGTTTTAGTGTTTTAACAAATAATTGTATGTCATTATTTTGACATAGATGTCGTATATCTACTATTCATGGTTCTATTGTTTTACCATTACCAACATCAAATAACTTGACAAATTTTTTTGAGTGATGGATCTAAATATAGATGTATCATTTAGAGCCATACATTGTTTTCATTATATATCTATAATTTTTTTTATTAATCCTTTAAGGCTAATGGATAATGTACAAGTCTTTTCGATATTTTGGTCGTAAAGACTTATACAAAAATCAAGATGTATGTTAATCCCAAATAGTCTTTTTGCAAGATTGGAGTTAGTACCTCCAATAATGCTATTAAGAGGATTATTAATGATTCGTTCATCCATATTAATGATTATTATGGGTGTATCTATTCCACTTCTAAGTAAAGAAGTTATTTTTAATTGAAGCATACCTATGTATAGGTATTTCATTTTTGGCTATTTTGTCTTTAATTTATCAATTTTTGTTTTGTTGAGGAGGCTGAGGATTTCCATGCATTTGCTTAAATATGTATGTGTGTTTCTTGAGAAAGTGAGATTTGAAAGATGGAGTTTTATATATCTCATTTTTCTCTCCATAAAGAATAGCATTTTTAATTTACTTAGGTCTTCATCTATTATTTCAAATTGTTCTCCTACACTAACATGCAGTTTAGTTATATTTACTTATTCAAAAATAATAGTGTTCATATTTACTCTGAATTCATTGTATTTTTCAAAGCTTTCAATTATTTCTAATTCAGGTGTAAATATGGGGAAATCTTCATATTTATATACAACTATTAATCCAATTAGATCATTTGGTCTGATTAAATAATCCCAATCTTTTAGAATATTATTTTTAATCAGGATAGTTGGGGCTTGATATGTCATGGGTTCTATTAACACACATGTAATGAATATATTTTCTTTGGAATGATATGGTATATTATGCAGTATACCATATTATCACAATGGCATTAGGATTCTAATATTACTTCAGTAGTTTGGTAACATATGAGTTTAAGTAATTTTTCCATATAAATAATATATCATAGAGAGGATACTCTTTTATTTGTGGGAAGTTTCAAAAAAGGTAATAATGGAATAATTTTTATTTGTGTAAGAGTTTTATTTTTTGTGATCATGTTGATTTTGAGTTTTTCAAAATCTTTTGTTTCAAAATCTAAATGTTGTTCAGATTCAGAATTGGATTTTGACTTTGTGGAGTCATAATAAGAAGTAATTTCATCGATAGAGTTGGTGTCATCAAAACTTTCTTTAATTGTTCTAATACTAATAGAATAATCATCAATATTAGAGATGACTATACTTTTAATATTGACTGGAGATTCGTTTGCATAATGTCTTTCTTTATTACACTTAAAACATCGACAATATATTTTGCCTTTCCTTTTGTTATATTTGTTAACAAATTTCTTTTTGATGAAAAGTTGTTCTTTCCTAAACTCAGGTTTCCATCATCATTTAGTAATTTTGTAGCTTTGTTACTTTCTTTTTTAGAAAATATACGATGTTCTCCACAAATTATATGTAGGAAGACATCCATAAATATAATTTTTATCTTTAGAGAATTTTGAGTAATAGTTGTAGCCCATTCTTAACTCTTTGAGATTTTTCTCATTTCATTTTGAGCAGAACTACTTTCACAAATTTGTTCTATTGTTTCTGTGCATGCTCTTTTAAGCATACCAAAATTGTGTTTATTTAATAATCTAGTATTGGTGGATAGAAGATTGTTATATTTTTGTGATAAAATATTATTCCAAGGAAAATAGATTTTTGAAAAAATCCTTGAATCCAAAATTCTCGTTCTTGAGTATCACCTAAATGGTATATCAAACCTATGTGTGTAGTGACAAATTCTTCTATCATACATATGTCACATAACTTCATTTTGTGAAGTCTTTCATCTTAATTCTTTTGTTCACCCTAGTATAAATCTGTAAAGTTAGCGATTAATGTTTTTACAAGATGTTCTATAGCCTTTTGTTTATCATCAACAGCTAAGATTTTGGCTAGTTTGTAGGGTTATTGATTTCAAAATTAGTTAACCAAGTTAATGTATGTCCTTCCAAGTAAGAAGTAGAAAATTGGATATATTTGCTAATGTTCATTGTTGGTGAAGCATAAAGATGGTTCCTTTTATTTTTTGTGACCAATCCATACAATATTCCATAAGTGTTTTATATAGAAGTTTGTCAATATTGAATGTAAGACCCCAAGTAGTGTCTTTACGGCTACTTTCTAAGTGTCAATTTCTATTTTTATGGTAGCTTTTTCATATTCGGATCTTTTACCATGGTTTAACATCATAGAATATGATGGTGGAGTTGGTACTTGAGCTGTTGGCTCAATGTTATCTCCTTGAGATTCTCTCATCTTGATCTTTAGAGAAGGTGGTTGTGGGACATAATCTGGTGAGGCTGGAAGATACATAGTATTGTGACTACTTTCTTCCACTCAAGGGTTCTTATTTTTTATTCTTCATCAGAATTATCCTTTTATCCTTGGTGTTGAAAAAAATCATTGACTTCATAATTTTGTTCATAAAAGTCAAAGAATTTTTTGCTAGAAATTTCACCAAGTAGTTCCATTTCTTGATGTTCTAGGAACTTTTGATACATGGATTTGTCTAATTTACTTAAATCCATAATATGTTTTGAGAAATTTAATTTAATCATCTAATGTTTGGTCAATTTTGTTCCCATGTATAAAATCTTTTTTTTGTTTGAGGTTTTGAAGTCTATCTTTGATCTCTTTGAGTTGATCAACGATAAAGTTCAAGATTCCTATTATGGCAAGATTACCCTCGTTTCCTACTGTGTTAGGATGTATTGCATTTGGTATGTGGATTATATGCTCATAATCCATGGTATTGTTTGTGATTTGAGACTTATAAGTATCGTCTAAAACAAGTATGTTCTTCACGCAGTAAGTGTTTGTGTTTCTTTTATCACAAAAAAAGTTTGTAAAAAGGTTATGATTTTTTAATTTAATTTTTTTTCTACTTCTTTATTATACTTTCTTTTTTGACCAAATATTTTATTGCAACATCTAATCTTCAAAAGACCCCTAGGGTTTCCCATGGTTTTATGGGGGAAGTTAAAGATTCAAACATAGTCCACCATCCTTAGTAGATTACTACATAAAATATGAGCACAACCTTGGTTCATTTCCTAATCTAAGGTGTAGAGAAGATACAATATAGATAGAAAATAATTTAATTAAAATAATCTAACCCATCATACAAATAACTTTTCTAATAAAAGAAACATAAACAAAAGAGTTTAACTGAACATGAATTTATTCATAAAAAACTTAAAAAAGTACAAACATCCTTACAAGAAGAGCACCATGGCTCTGGTACCAAATTATAGTGTGCACACTTTCACACAAGTAATTTACAAGAGTCACTAGGTTTACAATAGTTGAGGCAAGAAGAGTGAGCTAAGATGAAATAGAAAGCAGAAAGTAGAAAGCAGAAAGCTGGAGTTCTTCTGATACCTCAGTTCTGGAGAGCTTTTGAATTTATAGGTCAGGCTTGCTTATGTTGGAAGCAAAGGTAAGTACCTTTACTTGTACATATTGCTTTTGATAATTGCTCAACATTGTTGCATATTAATGTTCATCGTACGATTTCCACTATAGATCATACAACGTTTCCTGTTCATCATAGACTGTTCACTATAGATCGTACACAGTTCGCAATAGATCATACTTCATTTATTGGCCTGTGCTATAGCTGGTGTGCCATTATTAAAGAATCTTTTAAATGCTTCTATTTGAAGGCCCTAAAAAGTGTTTGTAAAGTGATTTTTTATGGTCCCACCATACATCAGTCTATGAGGGGCAAGGCTTCCATTGTGTGTTCATCTAATTTGTTGTCCAAATTATTGTTATATTCCATGGAACTACATAGAAAGTCTTCTCAAACACTTTGTCCAATTTTTCCTAAAATTTTTATTTTTTAGAAAATTTTTCATTTTCTTTTCTTGTTGGGACATATCTTCTATATCGGCTGTGAAAGTGTCAAGGAAAAAGATAGTTTTTCCTTTATGTACTTGTCTAGCTAGATATTTTGCATCATAATCTAGCTTTGAAAAAAATTCTTGGATTGCATACTACCTTTCTTCTTCCTCATTGAAGATGCCCATTTTGAATTCTTCTAATTTAGAATCTGAGTAACTCTGTCTAGCATCTATAATTTTATGGTAGAATAGATATTAATGTATTCTCTTTCTTCCCAAATTGACCAAATATAGCAGACAAAAACTATTGCAAATTTGTTTGCATAAGGGTTTAGACTTCTTTGGCAAATGTCAGGAATAAACCCTATGTAATCCTCCGAGCATATTGTATTAACATATACTTCATGGACAATACCCTTTCTTATATGTAGTTGGTATCAGGTTATTTCGTTGAAGCAGATAATTAATCGTAGTCTTCCTTTACCATAGTAGAAAACTTTTTTGTTAGCAAATAATTGCTTAATATTTGTTTCTTAAAGTTTCCTAAAGAATAGAAGGAGTTTTTCTTCATCTAAAATTTGTTACTGATATAACTCAAGCATCTCCTGAATAGTGGTTTCTGCTTCCAGTTTTTGTGATTGCTCATTCTAAATGTTTAATTACTGAAGTATGGATAAAAAATCTTTTATCCATAGTTGTAGTAGATCAGATGTTTGTATTTTTGAAAACATGTCAGCAAGTGTTTCATTTTTGCTATGCTGTTGTTTCGGAGTTTGGACAGCTACAGACTGTGTAGTTGAAGAATGAGAAAGCAATATTTGTAAGGCTTTCTTCAAACTTTTTTCCCTTGTAAGCTGTTGGGAATAATTTTGTTTTAGTGTTAAATAACTTTTTTCCATTTGAATCAACCAGTAGTTGGTAGTTCTCTAATCAGTACTTTGTATGGCTTTGAAATAGCCATTGATCTTATCAAAAAATTTTTGATCGACCATTCATAGATCCCTATTATACCATTCCTTTGTCACCGAAGGATTTTCCTTTTTCTACAATTCTTGTTGGACCTTTTTTTTACCATGAGCTAATTTTGTTGGACTTTTACCCTTTCTAAAAGTTTTTCTTTTATTTGTTGAGCATGTTGGGCATTAGAGTATGACTCATCCTTGTGGGTTGTTGCTACAGAGGCTTTAGCTTGTTGAGCTTTAGAGGATTTTGCCAGTTGGGCCTTAGTAGAGGATTCAACTTGTTGGGTTTGCAAAGTGGTTTCGACCTTTTAGGCCTTTGCCTTTTTTTTGTAGAATCTCTTTAAATTCTCCTGTTCCTTTCATCTTTTTGATGAAATGATTAAGTAGTTATAGTTCTTCCTCATTCATGGCCTAGTAAGAAGATTAATAATAATGTTAGTAAAATTAGGAATATACTTAACAGCATAAGTAAAAATATCAAAGTATATTACAAGACATATGTGTCTTAAATTTTCTTTATGGTTATTTATTGTTATTTTCTGTAAAACTGGGCAACAGATTTATTGTCAATTTCGATTATAAATACTCTATGGAGTTAATAAATTTTTGAACTTTTAATAGCTAATTTGATAGCTTGTAATTCTTTATCATATGTGCCATATTTACTTTAAGTTTTTATAAATTTTCTTGAAGTATATGCTACTATTTCGTTTGTATTTGCAATAAGGACACCAGACCAAAAAAGGTTAGAGGCATCAGTTTGCAAAGTTATTTTATCTTCTTCTTTAGGAAAATAAAGAATTTATTTTGTTGTCACAAATTATTTTATTTATTATATTTTTCTTTGTTCATCTTTTATCAAACAGATTGGTATTTTTCCTGTATTCCAACGACGAGTTTGTTCGCTAGTTGTTATTTTGTATTTGGCCTATTCTTCAGCTAATTTATTTTGTAATAATTTTATTTTAGAAGAAAGTTTTGGTATAAACTTTCATCCATAATTTAAGAGTCTTAAAAATCTTTGTAGTTATTTTAAATTAGTAAAAGTCTCAGAGAAGTCTTTTATTTTTGTATATATATGTTCTTATAATATTTGTCCATTTTTTATTTGTTTTTCTAAAAAAATGATTTTTATTTTAAATAGTTTTATTTTTTTGGACTTAATATAATGCCTTGATTGAGCATAATTTTAATGGTATGTAAAAGATGTTTTTTATGTTCTTCCTCTATTTCAGAAAAAACAAGAATATCATCTATATAGACTATAACGTAAGGTAAATATCCAAAAATAGAATTCATCTATTTTTGGAATATTTGTGGAGTACTTTTTAATCCAAAAGGCATGACTAACAATTCAAAATACTTTTGGGGACAGCTAAAGGTTGTAGTTTTATGGAAGTTTTATTAGCAAGTTTAATTTGCCAAAATCTAGATTTAACATCAAATTTTCTATTGTATTTTGCATCTTGTATTTGTTTTATGAGGTGCTCGACAATTGATATAAAGTAATTATCAAATTTAGTGCAAGAGTTTAGCTTGCATTAATTGATAACCATTCTGGCTTTTTCACATTTTATTTCTGCATGATTCTGTACTATAAAAGCAAAAGAGGATCGATAGCTATGGCAAATTAGTTTGAGATGTAACAGTTCTTATATCTTACTATTAAATTTTTGTTTGTCTATAGGAGATACCATGACGTTATTACACGTGTATTGGTATTTTGATATTATTTTACAAGTTCTATAGAACAATATCTAGGAGATTTGTCAAACCATTTTAATAGGTCATTTGCGTATAATGGTTCAAGGAGCTTATGCACAGTTTTCTCAAATGGAGTAGTAATTAGAATTTATAGGTATAAATGTTGCAGATAAGAGATATAAGCTGTTGAACATGGTCAATAAGGCATGCTGGTGAGGGGGAATTATCACCACACTAGGCTGTAGGAGAAAAGTGAGGGGCAATACTAGCCAGAATAGGGACACATGGAATGGAGTGTCTATCTAAAGAAAAAAGTGAGTATTGAATGGTGACAATTGGCAAAGGTTATCAAGTCCTAATAAACAATCGATATTAAAATCGATTGGTAACAGAGCAAAGCTGAATTAATAGGTACTGATGGTGTTATAGATATCAGGAAAAGATATTGAAAGATTAGCGACTTAATAGGTTACAAGAACTTGTTCACCATAAAATTAGTTAGAAGTGTTTTGGTTTCTAATGGAAGCCAAAACTACTTTGGGATAAAGACTTGCTGAAGCAGACTAGCCTCGACACTAGTATCCAACAAATCATGTACTATTATATTTTCATATTTTGGAAGATGGATAGCCAATGGTAAATAGATATGGACATGAGCTCTCTTTTTTAAGTCCATTACGATGGTGTTATGAGCTTTTTAAGTAATTGAGCATTATTATCAAGAAGTTGTAAAGTACAACCTTCAACTGAATTGTCAATATGGAAGCTTGGCGGCTTGCCATAAGAGATTGTGTCAATGATTCACCATTCTCATAGTGTCTAGGAAGACTAATAGAAGTTGTGTGATCAATTGGATTTTTTTAATTGTTTAATTTGCATTGCTAGAGGTAGTAAAATATTCTACAGATAATTGTACCTTAGGTTTTGGTATTTTAACAAATAGTTGTATGTCATTACCTTAACATGGATGTCGTATATCTACTATTTGTGTTTGTATTGTTTTACGAATACCAATGTCAAATAACTTGACAAAGTTTTTCGGAGTGATGGATCTAAATGTAGATGTATCATTTAGAGCCATGCAATGTTCCCATTATATACCTAGAATTTTTTATCTTGATAATAAACTTATGCCTTTAAGGCTAATGGATAATGTACAAGTCTTTTCGATATTTTGGTCGTAAATACTTATACAGAAATCATGATGTATGTTAATCCTAAATAGTTTGTTTGCAAGATTGGATTTAGTGCCTCCAATAATGCTACTAAGAAAGTTGTTAATGATTCGTTCATCCATACAAACGAACGTTATGGGTGTATCTATTTTACTTCTAAGCAAAGTAGTTATTTTTAATTGAATCATACCTATGTCTAAGTATTTCACATTTGGGTATTTTGTCTTTATTTTTTCAATTTTTTTTGTTAAGGAGGCTGATGTATGTTAAATCATCTCCTTTTAGTTCTACATTTCCACATTGTCTTAAAAATGTATGTGTGCTTATTTAGAAAGCGAGATTTAAAAGATGGAGCTTTATAAATCTCATTTTTCTCTCCATGAGTAATAGCCACTTTTAATTCATTTAAGACTTCATCTGTTATTACAAATTATTTTCTTACATAATCGTGCAGTATAGTTGTACTTACTTCTTCTGAAGTAATAGTGTTCATATTTACTCTAAATTCTTTGTATTCTTTAATGCTCTCAATTATTTCTAATTCAGGTGTAAGTATAGGGAAATCTTCATATTTATGTATGACTAATAATCCAATTGGATCATTCAGTTTGATTAAATAATCCCAATCTTTTATACTGGTATTTTTAATTAGAATAGTTAGGGCTTGATATGTCATGGGTTCTATTAACCCATAAGTAATGAATTTGTTTTCTTTGGAATGATATGGTAAATCATGTAGTGTACCATAATATCAAAATGATATTACCATTATTAAATCTAATGTTACTTCAATAGTTTGGTAACATTTGAGTTTAAGTAATTTTCCCATGTAAATAATATATCCTAGAGAGGATGCTTATTCCTTTGTAGGAAGTTTCAAAGAAGGTAATAATGGAATATTTTTCATTTGTGTAAGAATTTTATTTATTGTGATCATGTTAATTTTGATTTTTTCAAAATCTATTATTTTAAAATCTATATGTTGTTCAGATTTAGAATTATTTTTTAACTTTGTGGAGTCATAATAAGTAGTTTCATAGATAGAGTTGGTGTCATTAGAAATTTCTTTAATTATTCTAATATTAATAGAATAATCATCAATATTAGAGATGACTATACTTTTAATGTTGATTGGACATTCATTTGCATAATGTCCTTCTTTATTACACTTAAAACATCATAAATATTTTTTGCCTTTTTTTGGTTATATTTTTTAACAAATTTCTTTTAGATGAAACGTTGTTATTTCCTAAACTCTTGTTTCCACCATCGTTTAGTAATTTTGTTTCTTTGCTTCTTTGTTTCTTTCTTTTGAGAAAGAATACGATTGTCTCTACAAATTATATGCAAGAGGACATCCATAAATATGATTTTCATCTTTAGAGAATTTTATGCAACAATTATAGCCCATGCTTGACTCTTTGAGATTTTTGCTCATTTCTTTCTAAGCAGAAGTGTTTTCATAAATTTGTTCCATTGTTTTCGTGCATGCTCTTCTAAGCATACCAGTATTGTGTTTATTTAATAATCTTGTATTGGTGGACAAAAGATTGTTATATTTTTGTGTTATAATATTATTTGAAGGAAAAGGGATTTTTGAAAAAATTCCTTGAATCCAAAATTCTTTTTTATTAAGTATCATTTAAATGATATATTAGACCTATGTATGGGGTGACAAATTCATCTATCATACATATGTCACATAACTTCATGTTGTGAAGTCTTTCTTCATAATTCTTTTGTTTACCCTAGTCTAAACGAGTAAAGTCAGCAACTAATGTTTTTACAAGGCATTCTATAGCCTTTTGTTTATCATCAATCACTAAGATTTCGACAAGTTTTGTAGGGTTATTGAATTCAAAATTAGTTAACCAAGTTAATGCATGTCCTTCCCAGTAAGAAGTAGCAAATTGGATATATTTGCTAACATTCATTGCTAGTGGAAGCATAAAGATGGTTTCTTTTATTTATGGTGTCCAATTTATACAATTGCATAAATGTTTTAAAGGAATTTTGTCAATAGTGAATGTAAGACCCCAAGTAGTGTTTTTATTGCTACTTTCTAGGTGTCGATTTCTATTTTTATGGTAACTTTTCTAGTCAAATATTTTACCATAGTTTAACACCATAGAATATGATGGTGGAGTAGGTACTTGAGCTATAAGCTTAATGTTATCTCCTTGAGATTCTCACATCTCAATCTCTAGAGAAGATGGTTATGGGACATAACCTGGTGGGGTTGGAAAAAGAAGAAGAAGAAGAAGAAGAAGAAGAAGAAGAAGAGAAAGAAGGGGAAGAAGAAGAAGTAGAGGAGGAAAATGAAGAAGAATAAGAAGTAGTAGTCGTAGATGAAGAAGAAGAAGAAAAAGAAGAAGAAGAAGTAGTAGTAGTAGTGCAAGAAGAAGAAGAAGAAGAAGAAGAAGAAGGGAAAGAAGAAGAAGAAAAAATAGAAAAAGAAGAAGTAGAAGAAGAAGAAGAAGAAGTAGAAGAAAAAGAAGAATAAGAAGAAGTAGAAGTAAAGGAAGAAGAAGGAGGAGAAGAAGAAGAAGAAGTAGAAGTAGAAGAACAAGAAGAATATGAAGAAGAATAAGAAGTAGAAGAAGAAGAAGAAGAAGAAGAATATAGTTTCTTTTTTTGAGACATATCTTCTATGTTTGTTGCCAAAGTGTCAAGGATAAAAAATAGTTTTTCTTGCATGTACTTATCTAGCTAGATATTTTGCACCAAAATCTAACTTTTGAGAAAATTCTTGGGCGACATACCACCTTTCTTCTTCCACGTTAAAGATGCCCATTTTGAATTCTTCCAATTTAAGAGTCTCAGTAACTCTTGCTAGCATCCATAATTGTTTGACAGAATAGATATTAGTGCATTCTCTTTCCTCCCAAATTTACCAAATGCAGAAGACAAAAACTATTGCAAATTTGTTTGAATAAAGAAGTAGATAGCTTTGGCAAATGTCTGGAATAAACCATATGTAATCCTTCAGATGCATGGTATTAACATATACTTCATGGACAATACCTTTCTTATATGTAATTGGTATCGAGGTATTTTATTGAGGCAGAAAATTAATCGTGGTCTTCCTTCACCAAAGCAAAAAACTTCTCCTTTAGCAAATAAGTACTTAATATTTGTTTCTTCAAGTTGCCTGAAGAATAGGAGTTTTTCTTCATCTGAAATTTGTTGCTGATATAACTAAAGCATCTCCTGAATAGTGGTTTCTACTTCCAGTTTTTGTGTTTGCTCATTCTAAATGTTTAATTGTTGAAGTATGAATAAAAAGTCTTTTATTGGCAACTGTAGTAGGACAGATGTTTGTATTTTTGAAAAGATGTCAGCAAGTGTTTCAGTTTTGCTGAGCTATTGTTCCAGAGTTTGGATAGTTGTAGACTTTGTAGTTAAAGAATGAGAAAGCAATGTTTGTAAGGCTTTCTTCAAACTTTTTTCCCTTGTAAGTTGCTCGGAATAATTTTTTTTTAAAGTTAAATAACTTTTTTTCATTTGGGTGAACCAATAGTTGCCAGATCTCTAATTAGTACTTTGTATGGCTTTGAAACAACCATTGGTCTTATAAAAAAATTCTGGATCGACCATTTGTAGATCCCTATTATATCATTCCTTTGTTACTGTGGCAGTAAAGGATTTTCCTTTTCTATTGTTCCTCTTGGACCTTTTTTTACCAAGAGCTCAGTCTTTTGGACTTGTACCCTTTCTAAAAGTTTTTCTTTTATTTGTTGAGCATATTGGGCTTCAGAGTATGACTTGTCCTTGTGGGTTGTTGTAGTAAAAGCGTTAGCATGTTGAGCTTTAGAGAATTCAATCAATTGGGCCTTAACAAAGGATTCAACTTGTTGGGTTGGCAAAGAGGTTTTGGCCATGTGGGCATGTGTCTTTTTTGGTAGAATCTCTATAAATTCTCCTGATGTTTTCTTCTTTTTGATTAAATGCTTAATTAGTTGTAGTTCTTCCTCATTCATGGCCTAAAAAAAAGATCAGTTATAATGTTAGTAAAATCGGGAATATAATTAACAGTATAAGTAAAAATTTCGAGGTATAATGCAAGGCATATGCATCTTAAATTTTCTTCAGGGTTATTTATTGTTTTTCAATAAAACTGGGTTATAGTTTTATTGTCAGTTTCGATTATAAATACTCTATAGAGTAAATAAATTTTTAAACTTTTAATAGCTAATTTGATAGCTAGTAATTATTTATCATAGGTGCCATATTTACCTTGGGTTTTTGTAAATTTACGCAAAGTATATGCTACTATTTCATTTGTTTTTGCATTAAAGACACTAGACGAAAAAAAGTCAGAGGCATCAGTTTGCAAAGTTATTTTATATTCTTCTTTGAGAAAATAAAATATTTGTTTTGCTGTAACAAATTCTTTTATTTGTCGTATTTCTATTTGTTCGTCTTTTGTCAAAGAGATTGGTATTTTTTCTATATTCCAACAACAAGGTTGTTTGCAAGTTATTATTTTGTATTTAACCTATTTTTTGGCTAATTTATTTTGTAATAATTTTATTTTAGACAAAGTTTTGGTACAAACTTTCGTTCATAATTTAAGAGTCCTAACAAGCTCTATAGTTATTTTAGATTAGTAAAGTCTCAGAGAAGTCTTTTACATTTGTATATATATGTTCTTATAGTTGTATTTGTCTATTTCAGTTTGTTTTCCTAAAAAATTGATTTCTATTTTAAAAAGTTTGATTTTTTGGACTTAATATAATGCATTGATTGAGCATAATTTTAATGATACATGAAATATTTTTTTTGTGTTCTTCCTCTATTTTAGAAAAAAACAACAATATCATTTATGTAGTCTACAACGTAAAAAAATATCCCAAAATAGAATTCATCCATTTTTGGAATATTTGTGGAGCATTTTTTAATCCAAAAGACATGACTAACCATTCAAAATTTCCTTGTGGATAGCTAAAGGTTGTTAGTTTTATAGAAGTTTGATTAGCAAATTTAATTTGCTAAAATCTAGAGCATCAACTTTATTATAATATTTTACACTTTGTATTTGTTTTATCAGGTGCTCGACAGTTGGTATAAAGTAACCATCAAATATAGTGCAAGAGTTTAGCTTGTAGTAATTGATAACCATTCTGGCTTTTCATGTTTTATTTCTACAAGATTCTGTACTATAAATGCTAGAGAGGAATGAGAGCTATGGCTCTTTTGAATTAGTTTGAGATCTAATAGTTCTTATATTTGACTATTAAATTCTTCTTTTTTTATAGGAGATACCATGATGGTATTGACACATATTGGTATTTTGATATTGTTCTAAAAGTTCCATTGAACAATATTTAGGAGATTTGTCAAACCATTTAAAAGTGTCATTTAAAGGTTTAAGGAGCCTATTCACAATTTCCTCAAATGGAGTAGTAGTTGGAATATTGTTGGTATAAATGTTGCAGATAGGAGGTATAAGTTGTTGAACATGGTCAACAAGGCATGTTGGTAAGGGGAATTATCACCACATTGGGTTGTATGATAAAACTGAGGGTTATGGATATTCGGTAGAGATATCGAAAGATTGGGGACTTTATGGATTATAAGAACTTGTTCACCCATAAAATCTGTTAGAAGTGTTTTGGTTTCTAAAGGAAGCCAAAACTACTTTGGGATAAAGACTTGTTGAAGTAGACTAGCTTCAGCACCAGTATCCAACAAAGCATGTACTACTATATCTTCATATTTTGGAAGATGGATAGTCAATGGTAAATAGATATGGAGCTGAGCTCTCTTTTTTAAGTCCATTACGATGGTGTTATGGGCTTTTTAAGTAATTGAGCATTATTGTCAAGAAGTCATAAAGTATGACCTTCGACTGGATTGTTCATATGGAAGCTTGGATGGCTTGCCATAAGAGACTGTGTCGATGATTCACCTTCCTTATAGTGTCTAGGAAGATTAATAGAAGAAGATAAGCGATCAATTTGGTTTTTTGTAATTGTAGAATTTATATTTCCTTTGGAAATAAAATATTCTACAGGTAATTGTATCTTAGCTTTTAGTGTTTTAACAAATAGTCATATGTTATTATCTTGACGTAGATGTCGTATATCTACTATTCATGGCTGTATTGTTTTACTAATACTAATATAAAATAACTTGACAAAGTTTTTGAGAGTGATGGATCTAAATATAGATGTATCATTTAGAGCCATACAATGTTCCCATTGTATACCTAGAATTTTTTATCCAGGTAACCTTTAAGGCTAATGAATAATGTATAAGTCTTTTCGATATTTTGGTTGTAAAGACTTATACAGAAATCAAGATGTATCTTAATCCAAAAAAGTCTATTTGTAAGATTAGATTTAGTGCCTCCAATAATACTACTAAGAGGGTTGTTAATGATTTGTTCATCCATACAAACGATCATTATGGGTGTATCTATTCTACTTCTAAACAAAGCAATAATTTTTTATTGAATCATACCTAAGTATACGTATTTCATTTTTGGTTATTTTTTCTTTAATTTTTCAAATTATTTTCTTAAGGAGGCTGATGGATGTTAAAACATCTCCTTTACTTCTACCTTTCCTTGCATTTGCTCAAAAATGTATGTGTTTATTTACAAAGTGAGATTTAAAAGATGGAGCTTACATCACATTTTTCTCTCCATGAGGAATAGCCTCTTTTAATTCATTTAAGTCTTCATCTATTATTTCAAATTATTTTCCTACTTTATCATGTAATTCAGTTGTATTTACTTCTTCTGAAGTAATAGTATTCATATTTACTCTGAATTCTTTGCATTTTTCAGAGCTCTCAATTATTTCTAATTTAGGTGTAAGTATGGGGAAACCTTCATATTTATGGATGACTAATAATTCAATTGGAATATTAGGTCTAATTAAATAATCCTAATATTCTAGATTAGTATTTTTAATTAGGATAATTTGGGCTTGATATGTCATGGGTTCTATTAACCCATAGGTAATGAATATATTTCCTTTGGAATGATATGGTATATTATGTAGTATACCATAATATCAAAATGATATTAGGATTATCAAATCTAATGTTACTTTAGTAGTTTGGTAACATTCCTATGTAAATAATATATCTTGGAGAGGATACTATTTCCTTGGTAGGCAGTTTCAAAGAAGGTAATAATGGAATAATTTTCATTTGTGTAAGAGTTTATTTATTGTAATCATGTTTATTTTAAGATTTTCAAAATCTTTTGTTTCAAAATCTAAATCTTATTCAGATTTAGAATTGGATTCTAACTCTATGGATTCATAATAAGAAGTAATTTAATAGACAAAGTTGATGTCATCAAAATTTTTTTCAATTCTTCCAATATTAATAGAATAATCATCAATATTAGAGATGACTATACTTTTAATATTCACAGAACATTCATTTGCATAATGTCCTTTATTACACTTAAAACATTGAAAATGTTTTTTGCCTTTCTTTTTGTTATATTTTTTTAACAAATTTCTTTTTGATGAAACGTTGTTCTTTACTAAACTCAGGTTTCCACCATTATTTAGTAAGTTTGTATCTTCATTTCTTTCTTTTTAAGAAAGAATACAATTGTATCCACAAATTATATGTAGGAGGACAGCCATAAATATAATTCTTATCTTCAGAGAATTTTGAGTTATAATTGTAGCCCATCTTGACTCTTTGAGATTTTTGCTCATTTCTTTTGGAACAAAAGTGTTTTCACAAATTTGTTCTATTACCAGTATTGTGTTTATTTAATAATCTAGTATTGGTGGACAAAAGATTGATATATTTTTATGATATTACATTATTCTAAGGAAAAGGGATTTTCGAAAAAAATCCTTGAATCCAAAATTCTTATTGTTGAGTACCACCTAAAGTCAGTGACTAATGTTTTTACAAGGCATTCTATAGCCTTTTGTTTATCATCAACCACTAAGATTTTGACAAGTTTTGTTCATTTGCATGATGTACTTTTTTATTACACTTAAAACAATGAAAATATTTTTTGCCTTTCTTTTTGTTATATTTTTTAACAAATTTCTTTTTGATGAAATATTGTTCTTTCCTAAACTCAAGTTTCCACCATTATTTAATAATTTTGTATCTTTGTTTCTTTCTTTTCCAAAAAGAATACAATGGTCTCCACAAATTATATATAGGAGGACATCCATAAATATAATTTTTATCTTCAGAGAATTTTGAGCAACAATTGTAGCCCGTTCTTGACTCTGAGATTTTTGCTCATTTCTTTTGGAGCAAAAGTGTTTTCACAAATTTGTTCTTTGTTTTTGTGCAAGCTCTTCTAAGCATACCAGTATTGTGTTTTTTTAATAAACTCGTATTAGTGGACAAAAGATTGTTATATTTTTGTGATATAACATTATTCTAAGGAAAAGGGATTTTTGAAAAAAATCCTTGAATCCAAAATTCTTATTGTTGAGTATCACCTAAATAATATATTATGCCTATGTATGCAGTGACAAATTCATCTATCAAACATATTTCACATAACTTCATTTTGTGAAGTCTTTCTTCATAATTCTTTTGTTCACCATAGTCTAAACTGGTAGAGTCAGTGACTAATGTTTTTACAAGGCATTCTATAGCCTTTTATTTATCATCAATCATTAATATTTTAACAAGAAGATGATGAAGAAGAAGAAGAAGAAGAAAAAGAAGAAGAAGAAGAAGATAATGATGATGATGCTGATGATGATGATGAAGGAGAAGAAGAAGATGAAGAAGAAGAAAAAGAATAAGTTAAAGATGAAGTTGAAGAAGAAAAAGAATAAGTTAAAGATGAAGTTGAAGAAGAAAAAAAATAAGTTAAAGATGAAGTTGACAAAGAAGAAGATGAAGAAGA
>JAIUJO010001808.1:82500-90000 GCA_023846275.1 Vanilla planifolia | reverse complement strand
GAAGTAGAAGAAGAAGAAGAATAACGAGAAGAAGAAAAAGAAGAAGATGGATAAGAAGAAGAAAAAGATAAAGAAGAAGAAAAAGAAGAAGAGAAAGAAAAAGAAGAAGAAGAAGAAAAAGAAAAAGAAGAGGTGGAAGAAGAAGAAGAAGAACAAGAAGAACAACAAGAAGAAGAAGAATAAGTAGAAGTTAAAGAAGAAGAAGATGAAGAAGAATAAGAAGAAGAAGGAGAAGAAGAAGAAGAAGGTGAAGAAGAGGAAGAAGAAGAAGAAGAAGAATAAGAAGAAGAAGAAGAAGAAGAGGAAGAAGAAGGATTAGAAAAATAGGAAGAAGAGGGAGAAGTGGAAAAGTTTGAAGAAGGAGAAGAAGTAGAAAAAGATGAAAAAGTAGTAGAAGAAGAAGAAGAAGGAGAAGGAGAAGAAGAAGAAGAAGAAGAAGAAGAATAAGAAAATGATGATGATATACCAGAAGGTGATGACGAAGAAGAAGAAGAAGAAAGAGAAGAAGAACATGAAAAAGAAGAAGAAGAAGATGATGAAGAAGAAGAAGAAGGAGAAGAAGAAGAAGGAGGTGAAGAAGAAGGAGGTGAAGAAGAAGAAGAAGAAGAAGAATAAAAAGAAGAAGAAGAAGAAGAAGAAGAAGAAGAGGAAGAAGGATTAGAAAAATAGAAAGAAGAGGGAGAAGTGGAAAAGTTTGAAGAAGAAGAAGTAGAAAAAGATTAAAAAGTAGAAGAAGAAGAAGACAGAGAGGAAGAAGAAGAAGAAGAAGAAGAAGAAGAAGAAGAATAAGAAGAAGAAGATGATGATGTACCAGAAGGTGATGATGAAGAAGAAGATGAAGAAAGAGAAGAAGAACATGAAAAGAAGAAGAAGAAGAAGCAAAAGATGAACGTAGAGGAGGAGGAGAAGAAAAGGATGATGATGATGAAAAGAAGAAGAAGGAGAAGAAGAAGAAGAAGAAGAGGAATAACAAGAAAAAGAAAAAGAAGTTGAAGAAGTAGGTGAGGAAGAAAAAGAAGAAGAAAAAGAAGAATAATAATAATAATAATAATAATAATAATAAGAAGAAGGAGAAGAAGAAGAAAAAGAAGAACAACGAGAAGAAGAAAAAGATGAAGAACAACAAGGATAAAAAGAAGAAGAAGAAGATAAAGAAGAAGAAGTTGGAGAGAAAGGAAAAGAAGAAGAAGAAGAGGAAGAAGAAGAGGAAGAAGAAGAAAATGAAATAGAAGAGGTGGAGCAAGAAGAAGAAGAAGAAGAAAAATATGAAGAAGAAGAAGAAGAAGTAGAAGTTAAAGATGAAGATAAAGAAGAAGAAGAAGAAGAAGGTGAAGAAGAAGAAGAAAAAGAAGAAGTTGAAGAAGAAAATGAAGAAGAAGAGAAAGAAGAAGAAGAAGAAGATGAAGAAGAAGAAGAAAAAGAAGAAGAAGAAGGAGAAGAAGAAGATGAAGAAGAAGATGAAGTAGTAGATGGAGAAGAAGAGGAAGAAGAAGAAGAAGGAGAAGTAGAGGAATAGGAACAGGAAGAAGGAGATGATGATGAGGAAGAAGAGGAAGAAGAAGAAGAAGAAGAAGAGGAATAGAAGAATAAGTAAAAGAAGAAGAAGAAGAAGAAGAAGAAGAAGAAAAGTGGAAGAAAAAGAAGAAGAAGAAGAAGTAGCAGTAGAAGCAGAAAAAGATATAAAAGAAGAAAAATAAAAAGAAGTAGAGGAAAAAGAAGAGGAAAAAGAAGAGGAACAAAAAGGTAAAGAAGAACAAGAAGAAGAAGTAGGACAAGAAGAAGAACAAGAATCTAAAGAATAATAATAATAATAATAATGAGAAGGAGAATAAGAAGGAGAAATAGAAGAAGTGGAAGAAGAAGAAGTTAAAGAAGAAGAAGAAGAAGAAGGAGTAGAAGTAGAAGCAAAAGAAGAGGAAGAAGGAGAAGAAGAAGAAGAAAAGGAAGAAGAAGAAGAAGTGGAAGAAGAAGTGGAAGAAGAAGTTGAAGATGAAGAAGAAGAAGAGTAAGAAGAAGAAGATGAACAAGAACAAGAACAAGAAGAAAAAGAAGGAGAAGAAGAAGAAGAAGAAGAAGAACAAGGAGAAGACGAAAAAAAAGAAGAAGAAGGTGGATAACAAGAACAAGAGGATAAAGAAGAAGAAGAAGAAGAAGGAAAAGAAAAAGAAGAAGAAGAAGAGGAAGACGAAGAAAAAGAAAAAGAAGAGGTGCAAGAAGAAGAAGAACAAGAAGAAGAAGAAGAACAAGAAGAATAAGAAGAAGAAGAAGTTGAAGTTAAAGAAGAAGAAGAGGGTGAAGAAGAAGAAGAAGAAGAAGTAGAAGAAGAAGAATAAAAATATGAAAAAGCATAAGAAGAATTAGAAGAAGAAGAAGAGAAAGAAGGAGTATAAAAATAGGAAGAAGAGGAAGAAAAGGAAAAGTATGAAGAAGAAGAAGAAGTAAAAGAAGATGAAAATGTAGAAGAAGAAGAAGGAGAAGAAGAAGAAGAAGAAGAAGAAGAAGAAGGAGAAGAAGAAGAAGAAGATGAAGAATAAGAAGAAAAAGAGGAAGAAGAAGAAGATGATGATGATGATATATAAGAAGAAGAAGAGAAAGAATAACGTAGAGGAGGAGAAGAAGAAGAAGATGATGATAATGAAAAGAAGAAGAAGAAGAAGAAAAGGAAGAATAAGAAAAAGAAAAGTAGTGGAAGAAGAAGTAGGTGAGGAAGTCAAAGTGGAAGATGAAGAAGAAGAAGAAGAAGAAGAAGAAGAATAAGAAGAAGAAGAAGAAGAAGAAGAAGGAGAAGAAGAAGAAAAAGTAGAACAAGGAGAAGAAGAAAAAGAAGAAGAAGAAGAAGGATAAGAGGAAGAAGAAGGTAAAGAAGAAGAAGAGGAAGAGAAAGGAAAAGAAGAAGAAGAAGAGGAAGAAGAAGAAAATGAAAAAGAAGGGATGGAACGAGAAGAAGAAGAATAATAAGAAGAAGAAGAAGAAGTAGAAGTTAAAGAAGAAGATGAAGAAGAAGAAGAAGAAGAAGAAGAAGAAGAAGAGAAAGAATAACATAGAGGAGGAGAAGAAGAAGAAGATGATGATAATGAAAAGAAGAAGAAGAAGAAGAGGAAGAATAAGAAAAAGAAAAAGTAGTGGAAGAAGAAGTAGGTGAGGAACTTAAAGTGGAAGATGAAGAAGAAGAAAAAGAAGAAGAAGAATAAGAAGAAGAAGAAGAAGAAGAAGAAGAAGAAGAAGGAGAAGAAGAAGAAAAAGTAGAACAAGGAGATGGAGAAAAAGAAGAAGAAGAAGAAGGATAAGAAGAAGAAGAAGATAAAGAAGAAGAAGAGGAAGAGAAAGGAAAAGAAGAAGAAGAAAATGAAAAAGAAGAGGTGGAACGAGAAGAAGAAGAATAAGAAGAAGAAGAAGAAGAAGAAGTAGAAGTTAAAGAAGAAGAAGAAGAAGAAGAAGAAGAAGAAGAACAAACTGAAGAAGAAAAAGCTAAAGAAGAAGAAGTTGAAGAAGAAAATGAAGAAGAAGAGGAAGAAGAAGAACATCAAAAAGAAGAAGAAGAAGAAGAAGAAGAAGAAAAAGAAGAAGAAGAAGAAGGAGAAGAAGAAGAAGAAGATGAAGTAGAAAGAGAAGAAGAGGAAGAAGAAGTAGAAGAAGGAGTAAAGGACGAAGAAGAGGAAGAAGGAGATGATGATGAGAAAGAAGAAGAAGAGGAAGATGAAGAAGTAGAAGAATAAGTAAAAGTAGAAGAAGAAGAAGAAGAAGAAGAAGTAGTAGTAGTAGAAGAAGAAGAAAAAGATAAGGAAGAAGAAAAATAAGAAGAGGAAAAAGAAGAGGAAGAAAAAAGGCAAATAAGAACAAGAAGAAGAAGTAGAAGGAGAAGAAGAATAAGAAGAATAAGAAGGAGAAGAAGAAGAAGAAATCAAAGAACTAGAAGAAGAAGAAGTCAAAGAAGAAGAAGAAGAAGAAGAAGGTGTAGAAGCAAAAGAAGAGGAAGAGGAAGAAGAGGAAGAAGAAGAAGAAGAAGGAGAGGAAGAAGAAGAATTGGAAGAAGAAGTTGAAGAAGAAGAAGAGGAAGAGTAAGGAGAAGAAGAAGAAGAAAAAGAAGAAGAAGAAGAAATAGAAGAAGAAAGAGGAGAAGAAGAACATGAATAAGAAGATGAAAATGGTAATAAAGAAGTAGAAGAAGAAGAAGAAGAGGAAATAAAAGAAGAAGAAGAAGAAGAAGAAGAAAAAGAGAAGATGATGAAGAAGACAAAGAAGAAGAATAAGGAGAAGAAGAACAATAAAAAGAAGATGAAGAAGATGACGAAAAAGATGAAGAAGAAGTAGAAGAAGAAGAAGATAAAAAAGAAGAAGATGATGATGAAGAAGAAGAAGAAGAAGAAGTGGAATTAGAAGAACAAGAAGAAGAAGAGGAAGAAGAAGAAAAAGGAAAAGAAGACGAAGAAGAAGAAGAAGAAAATGAAGAAGAAGAAGAAGAAGAAGAAGGAGAAGAAGAAGAAGAAAAAGAAGAAGAAGAAGAAGAAGAAGAAGAAAATGAAGAAGAAGAAGAACAAGAAGACTAAGAAGCAGAAGCAAAAGAAGAAGAACACAAAGAAGAAGAAGAAGAAACAGAAGAAGAAGAAGAAGAAGAAGAGGAAGCAAAAGAAGAACAAGAAGAGGGAGTAGAAGAAGAAAAAGAGGAAGAAGATGAAGTAGAAGAAGAAAATGAAGAAGAAAAAGAAGAGAAAGAAGAAGAAGAGGAAGAAGATTAAAAAGAAGAAGCCGAAGAAGAGGCAAAAGAAGAAGAAGATGAAGGAGAACAAGAAGCCGAAGAAGAAGCGAAAGAAGAAGAAGAAGAAGAAGATGAAGAAGAAGCAGAAGATGAAGGAGGAGGAGAAGAAGAAGATGTTTAAGCAGAAGAAGGAGGAGAAGAAGAAGAAGAAGACGACGAAGAAGAAGAGGAAGAAGAAGAGGAAGAAGACAATGAAGAAGAAGAAGTAGAAGAAGAAGAAGAAGAAGGAGATAAAGAAGAAAGGAGAAGAAGAAGAAGGAGAAGGAGAAGGAGTAGGAGAAGAAGAAGAAGAAGTAGAAGAAGAAGGAGAAGAAGAAGAAGAAGAAGAAAAGAAGGAGAAGAAGAAGATGAAGAAGGACAAGAAGAAGAAGAAGAAGGAGAAGAAGAAGTAGAAGAAGGAGAAGGAGAAGAAGAAGAAGAAGAAGAAGAAGAAGGAGAAGAAGAGGAAGAAGAAGAAAAAGGAGAAGAAGAAGAAGAAGAAGAAGAAGGAGGAGGAGAAGAAGGAGAAGAAGAAGAAGAAGGAGAAGAAGATGAGGAAGAAGAAGAAGAAGAAGGAGAAGTAGAAGAAGTTGAAGAAGGAGAAGGAGAAGAAGAAGAAGAAGAAGAAGTAGGAGAAGAGGAAGAAGAAGAAGAAGAAGTAGAAGAAGATGATGATAAAGAAGAAGAAGAAGAAAAAGTAGAAGAAGGAAAAGGAAGAATAAGAAAAAGAGAAAGAAGAGGAAGAAAAAGTAGATGTGGAAATTAAAGAAGAAGATAAAGAAGAAGAAGAAGAAGAAGAGGAAGAAGAAGAAGAAGAAGAAGAAGAAGAAGATGAAGAAGAAGAAGAAGAAGAAGAAGAGAAATTGGAAGAAGAAGAAGATGATGAAGAAGAAGTAGATTTTGATGAAGACAAAGAATAATAATAATAATAATAATAATAATAATAATAAGAAGGAGAAGAAGAAGAAGAAGAAAAAGAAGAAGAAGGAGAAGAAAAATAAGATGAAGAAGAAGAAGGAGAAGAAGTTAAAGAAGAAGAAGAAGATGATGATGATGAGGAAGAAGAAGAATAAGAAGGTGAGGAGAAGAAGAAGAAGAAAAAGAAGAAGAAGAAGAAGAAGAAGAAGAAGTAGAATAAGAAGTAGTTGAAGAAGAAGAAAAAGAGGAAGAAGAAGAAGAAGAAGAAGAGGAAGTAGAAGAAGATGAGTAGGAGGAAGAAATAAAAGTTGTAGAAGAAGAAGAAGAAGAAGTAGAAGAAGTATAAAAAAGGGAAAGACGAAGAAGAAGAAGAAGAAGAAGTTGAAGAAGAAAGAGAAGAAGGTGAAGAAAAAGAAGACGAAGAAGAAGAGAAGTAGAAGTAGAGGCAAAAGAAGAAGAAAAAGAATAGGAAGAAGGAGTAGAAGAAGAAGAAGAAGATTTTGAAGAAGAAGAAGAAAAAGAAGAAGAAGAAGTAGTAGCAATAGAAGAAGAAGAAGAAAAAGAAGAAGAAGATGATGAAGAAAATGATGAAGAAGGGGAAGAGGAAGAAAAAGAAGAAGAAGAAGAAGAAGAAGCAGAAGAAGAAGAAGGCGAAGAAGAAGAAGAAGAAGAAAGAAGAAGAAGAAGAAAAGGAAGTAGAAGAAGAAGTAGAATAAGTAGTAGTAAAAGAAGAAGAAGAAGAAGAAGAAGTAGAAGTAGTAGAAGAAGAAGTATAAGAAGAAGTAGTAGTACAGGAAGAAGAGAAAGAAGATGAAGAAGAAGAAGAAGAAGAAGAAGAAGGGAAGAAGTAGTAGAAGAAGAAGAAAAATAACTAGAAGACAAAAGGAAGAAGAAGAAGAAAAAGAAGAAAATGAAGTTGAATAAGAAGAAGATTAAGAAGGAGATGAAGAAGATGAAGAAGGAGAAGAAGAAGAAAGAGACAAAGCAGAAGAAGAATGAGACAAAGAAGAAGAAGAAGAAGAAGAAGAAGAAGAAGAAGAAGAAGGTAAAGAGGATGAAGAAGAAGATGAAGAATAAGAATAAGAAGAAGAAGAAGTAGAAGAACATGAAGAAGGAGAAGAAGAATAAGTAGTAGTAGAAGAAGAAGAAGTAGTAGAAGAAGAAGAAGAAGAAAAAGATGAAGAAGAAGAAGAAGAAGAAGAAGAAGAAGAAGAAGAAGAAGATGAAGAAAAACAAGGAGAAGAAGAAGAAGAAGAAGAAGAAAAAGAAGAAGATGAAGTAGAAGATAGAGGAAGAATAAGAGGAAGAAGAAGAAGTAGTAGTAGTAGTCATAGAAGAAGAAGAAGGAGAAGAAGAAGAAGAAGAAGAAAACGAATAAGATGAAGTAGAAGATAGAGGAAGAAGAAGAAGAAGAAGAAGAAATAGTAGTAGTAGTAGTCATATAAGAAGAAGAAGAAGAAGATGAAGAGGAAGTAGAAGGCAAAGAAGAAGAAGAAGAAGAAGACGAAGAAAAAGAAGTAAAAGAAGAACAAGAAGATATAGGACAATAAGAAGAAGAAGAAGATTATGATAATGATGAAGTAGTAGTAGTAGTAGAAGAAGAAGAAGAAGAAGAAGAAGAAGAAGAAGAAGAAGAAGAAAAAGAAGAATAAGTAGAAGAAGAAGAAGAAGAAGAAGAGGATGAAGAAGAAGAAGATGAAGACGAAGAAGAAGAAGAAGAAGAAGAAGAAGAAGATGAAGAAGTTGATGAAGAAGAAGTTGAAGAAGAAGAAAGAGTTGCAAAAGAAGAAGATTTAGAAGAAGAACAACAAGAAGAGGATGAGGAAGAAGTAGATCAAGAAGAAGAA
>JAIUJO010001808.1:65000-67500 GCA_023846275.1 Vanilla planifolia | reverse complement strand
ACGAGAAAAAGAAGAAGAAAAAGAAGTTGAAGAAGAAGAGAATTTGTAGTAGTAGTTGATGAAGAAGAAGAAGAGGAAGAAAAAGAAAAAGAAGAAGAAGAGGAAGAAGAAGAAGAAGAAGAGGAAGAAGAAGAAGAAGAAGAAGAAGAAGAAGAACAAGAACATGAACAAGAAGTAGAAGAAGAATATGAACAAGAAAATGGTGAGAAAGAAGAAGAAGAAGAAAAAGGTTAAGAAGAAAAAGTAGAAGAAGACGAAGAAGAAGATGAAGAAGAAGAACAAGAAAAGAAGAAGAAGAAGAAGAATAATAAGATGAACAAGAATAAGAAGGAGAAGAAAAAGAAGAAGAAGTAGAAGAAGAAGAAGCAGAAGAAGGAGAAGTAGAAGAAGAACAACAAGAAGAAGAAAAACAAGAAGTAGTAGTAGTAGTAGTAGTAGAAGAAGAAGAAGAAGAAGAAGTAGTAATAGTAGTAGTAATACAGTAGAAGAAGAAGAAGAAAATGTAGTAGAAGACAAAGAAGAAGAAGATGAAGAAGAAGAAGAAAAGAAGAATTAAAAAATGAACGAGAAGATAAAGGAGAATAAGAAGAAGAAGAAGTGGAACAAGAAGATTATGATGCTAAAGAAGAAGTTGTAGTAGTAGTAATAGTAGTGTTAGTAGAAGAAGAAGAAGAAGAAGAAGTAGAAGAACAAGAAGAAGAAGAAGAAGATGAAAAAAAAAGAAGATGAAGATGAAGAAGAAGAAGAACAAGAAGTAGAAGAAAAAGAAGTTGTAGAAGAAGAAATAGGAGAAAAAGAAGAAGAAGGAGAAGAAGAAGAAGAAGAAGAAGAAGAAGAAGAGAAGAAGAAGAAGGAGAAGAAGAAGAATAAAATGTAGAGGAAAAAGAACAAGTAGAAGAGGATGAAGAAGGAGAAGGAGGAGAAGAAGAAGAAGAAGAAGAAGAAGAAGAGAAAGAAGAAGAAGGAGAAGAATATGGAGGAGATGAAGAAGAAGAAAATGAAGAAGAAGAAGAAGAAGAAGAGGAAGAAGAAGAAGAAGAAGAAATAGAAGAAGAAGAAGGAGAAAATGTAGAAGAAAATAAAGAAGAAGAAGAAGGGGGAGAAGGAGAAGAAGAAGAAAAAGAAGAAAAAGAAATAAAAGAGGAAGAAGTGGAAGTAGTAGTTGTAGAAGAAGAAGAAAAAGAAGAAGAAGAACAAGAACAAAAAGACAAAGTAGAAGAAGAAGTAAAACAAGAAGAAGAAGAAGATGATGGGGAAGAAGAAGAACAAGAAGAGGAAGAAAACAAAAGAGGAGAAGTGAAAGAAGAAGGATAAGAAGAAGAAGAAGAAGAAGAAGAAGAAGATGAAGAAGGAGAAGAAAAAGTAGAAGAAGAATAAGATGAAGAAGAAGAAGAAGAAGAAGAAAAATAAGAACAAGAAGAAGAAGAAGTGAAGAAGAAGAAGAAGGAGAAGAAGAAGAAGAAGAAGGATTAGAAAAAGAAGAAGACGAAGTAAAATTAGAAGAAGAAGAAGTTTTTGAAGAAAGAGAAGAAGGTGAAGATGAAGAAGAAAAAGAAGAAGAAGAAGAGGAAGACGAAGAAGGAAAGAAGAAGTAGAAGAAGAAGAAGAATATGTGTTAGAAGAAGAAGAAAAACAAGAAGTAGAATAAGGAGAAGAAGAAGAAGAAGAAGAAGAAGAAGAAAAAGAAAATATAGAAGAAGTAGTAGAAATAAAAGAAGAAGAAGAAGAAGAAGGACTAGACGAAGTAGTAGAAGAAGAAGAACAACAGTAGAAGAAGTAGAAGAAGAAGAAGAAGAAGAAGAAGAAGAAGAAGAAGAAGTAGAAGTAGAAGAGGAAGACAAAAAAGAAGAAAAAGATGTAGAAGAAGAAGAAGAAGAAGAAAAAGAAGAAAAAGATGAAGTTGAAGAAGAAGAAGAATTTGTAATAGTAGTAGTAGTTGATGAAGAAGTAGAAGAAGAAGAAGAAAAAGAAGAAGAAGAAGAAGAAGAACTATATGAACATGCAAAAGGTGAAGAAGAAAAAGAAAAAAAAGATTAAGAAGAAAAAGAACAAGAACAAAAAGATGATGATGATGAAGAAGAAGAAATAAAAAAAGAAGAAGAAGCAAACGAAGTAGAATGGGAAGAAGAAGAAAAAGAAGTATTAGTAAGAGGAAAAAGAACATAGGAAGAAGAAGCAGAAGAAGAAGAAGAAGAAGAAGAAGAAGAAGGAAAAGAAGAAGAAGAAGAAGAAGAAGAAGAAGAAGAAGATGAAGAAGAAGAAGTAGAAGAGGAAGAAGAAGAAGAAGAAGAAGATAAAGAAGAAGAACAAGAAGTAGAAGAAGAAGAATATTAATAAGAAAAAAGTGAGAAAGAAGAAGAAGAAGAAAAAGATTAAGAAGAAAAAGAAGAAGAGGATGAAGAAGAAGAAGATGAAGAAGAACAATGAGGAGAAGAAAATGAAGAAGAAGAAGAAGATTAAGAAGAAGAAGTAGAATTAGAAAAACAAGAAGTGTAAAAAA
>JAIUJO010001808.1:50000-57500 GCA_023846275.1 Vanilla planifolia | reverse complement strand
AGAAGGAGATGAAAAAGAAGAAGGAGAAGAAGATGAAAAAGATAAAGAAGAAGAAGAAGAACAAGAAGAAGAAGAAGAAGAAGTGTAAATAGTAGAAGAAGAAGACGAAGAAAAAGAAGAAGCACAAAATGAAGAAGAAGAAGTTGAATAAAGAAGAAGAAGATGAAGAAGTAGAGGAATTAGAAGAAGAAGAAGAAGTAGAAGAAGAAAAGTAAAAGTAAAAGTAAAAGAAGTGAAGAAGAAAAAGAAGAACAAGAACAAGAAGGAGAAGAAGAAGAAGAAGAAGAAGAAGAAGAAGAAGAAGAAGAAGAATAAGAAAAAGAAGATGACAAAGAAGAAAAAGGAGGAGGTGGAGGAGAAGAAGTAGAAGAAGAAGAAGAAAAAGTAGAAGAAGTAGAAATAGAGGAAGAAGAAGAAGATGATTTAGAAGAAGAGAAGAACAAGAAGAAGAATTAGAAGAAGAACAACAAGAAGAAGAAAAAGAAGTAGTAGAAGATGAAGAAGATGAAGAACAAGAAGATGTAGTAGTAGTAGCAGTAGCAGAAGAAGTAGTAGTAGAAGAAGAAGAAGAAGAAGAATGAGAAGAAAACGATTTTGATGATAAAGAAGAAGAAGAGTAAAAAGAAGAAGACAGAAGAAAAAGGAGTAGGAGGAGAAGAAGTAGAAGAAGTAGAAGAAGAAGAAGAAGAAAAATGAGAAGAAGAAGTAGAAGATGAAGAAGAAGAAGAAGAAGAAGAAAAAGTCGACAAAGAATAAGAAGAAGTAGTAGAAAAGAAGAAATAAAAGTAGTAAAAAAGGAGGAAAGAGAAGAAGAAGAAGAATAAGTAGAAGAGGAAGATGAAGAAGTAAAAGAATAAGAAGATGTAGAAGAAGAAGATGGGGAACAAGTAGTGGAAGAAGAAAAAGAAGAAGAAGAAGTAGAAGAAGAAGAAGAAGAAGAAGAAGGAGAAGAAAAAGAAGAAGTAGAAGACGAAGAAGTAGAAGAAAAAGAAGTAGAAGAAGAAGAAGAAGAAGATGAAGAAGATGAAGAAGAAGTAGAAGAAGAAGAAGAAGAAGAAGAAGAAGAAGAAAGAAGAAGTGGAAGAAGAAGAAGACGAAGAAGTTGAAGAAGAAGAATTAGTAGTAGTTGTATTAGTTGGTGAAGAAGAAGAAGAAGAAGAAAAAGAAGAAGTAGAAGAAGGAGAAGAAGAAGAGGAAGAAGATGAAGAAGATGAAGAAGAAGAAGAAGAATATGAACAAGATAAAGGTGAAGAAGAAGAAAAAGACAAAAAAGATTAAGAACAAGAAGAAGAACAAGAACCATAAGAAGAAGAAATAGAAGAAGAAGAGGACGAAGAAAAGAAGTATTAGAAATAGCAAAAGAAGATAAGAATAAGAAGAAGAAGAAGATGAAGAAGAAAAAGAAGAGGAAGAAGAAGAACAAGAGGAAGAGGAAGAAGAAGGAGAAGAAGATGACGAAGAAGAAGAAGAAGAAGAAGATGATGATGATGAAGAAGAAGAAGAAGAAGAAGAAGAAAAAGAAGAAGAAAATGAAGAAGAAGAAGAAGAAGAGGAAGACGACGAAGAAGGAGAAGAAGGAGAAGAAGAAGGAGAAGAAGATGTAGTAGTAGAAGAAGAAGAACAACAACAAGAACAAGAACAAGAAAAAGAAGTAGTAGTAGAAGAAGATGTAGAAGATGAAGAAAAAGAAGAAGAAGTTGAAGTAGAAGAACATGGATAAGAAGAAGAAGAAGAAATAGGTAGTTGAAGGTGATGAAGATGAAAAGGAAAACAAGAAGAAGTAGACGAAAAATAAGAAGAATAAGAAGAAAAAGAAGAAGTAGAAAAAGAAAAAGGAGAAGATGTAGAAGAAGAAGATGATGAAGAAGAAGAAGTAGAAGAAGAAGAAGAAGAAGAAGAAGAAGAAGAAGAGGGAGGAAGAGACGAAGAAGAAGAAGAAGATGATGATGATGATGATGCAAAAGAAAAAGAAGAATAAAGAGAATAAGAAGAAGATGAAGAAGAAGAAGAAGAAGAGAAAGAGGAAGAAGAAGAAGAAGAAGAAGGAGATGAGGTGGAAGAAGGAGAAGAAGAAGATGAAGAAGAGGAAGAAGAAGGAGAAGAAGAAGAAGAAGAAGAAGTAGAAGAAGAAGAAGAAGAAGAAAAAGAAGAAGGAGAACTAGAAGAAGAAGAAGATGACGATGAAGAAAAAAAGAAGAAGAAAAGAAGAAGTAGAATATGAAAAAGGAAGAAAAGAAAGAAGAAGTAGAAGATGATGAAGAAGAAGAAGAAAAAGAAGAACAACAAGAAGAAGAAGAAGTAGACATAGAAGAAGAAGAAGAAGTAGACATATAAGAAGAAGAAGAAGAAGAAGTAGAAGAAGTAATAGAAGAAGAAGAAGGAGAAGAAGAAGTAGAAGAAGATGATGAAGATGAAGGAGAAGAAGAATAAGAAAAGGAAGAAGAAGAAAAAGTATTAGAAGAAGTTGAACACAAAATAGAAGACGATGATTAAGAAGAAGAAGAAGAAGAACAAGAAGAAGAAGTAGAAGTAGTAGTAGAAGAAGAAGAAGAAGAAGACCAAGAAGAAGAAAAATAAAGAGAAGAAGTAAAAGAAGAAAAGGAAGAAGAAGAAGAAGAAGAAGAATTAGAAGAACAAGAAGATGTAGAAGAAGAAGAAGAAGAAGAAGAAGGAGAAAAAGAGGCAGAAGAAGAAAAAGAAGGAGAAGAAGAAGAAGAAGAAGAAGAAGAAGAAGAAGAAGAGAAGAAGAAGAAGAAGAAGAAGAAGACGAGAAAAAGAAGAAGAAGAAGTACATGGAGAAGAATAGGAAATAAAAGAAGAAGAAGAAGATAAAGTTGGAGTAGTAGTAGTAGTAGTAGTAGAAGAAGAAGAAGAGGAGGAGAAAAAATAAAAAGAGAAGAAGAAGAAGAAATACTAGAAGAAGAAGATGAAGTAAATGAACTAGAAGGAGAAGTAGAAGAAGAAGCATAAGAAGAAGAAGTAGAAGAAGAAGAACAGAAAGAAGTAGTAGTAGAAGAAGATGAAAAGAAGAAGAAGAAGAAGAAGAAGAGGATGAAGAAGATAAGAAGAAGAAGAAGAAGAAGATGTAGAAGACGAAAGAGAAGAAGAAGAAGAAGAACAAGAAAAAGAAGAAGAAGAAGAAGAAGAAGAAGAAAAAGATGACGATGAAGATGATGAAGATAAGGAATAATAAGTTGAAGAAGTTTTAGAACAAGAAAAGAGGAAGAAGAAGAAGATGAAGAAGAAGAAGAGGAGAAAGAAGAAGAAGAAGAAGAAGAGGAAGAAGAAGAAGACAAAGAAGAAGAAGAAGAAGAAAAGAAAGAAGAAGAAGAAGAAGAAGAAAAAGTAAAAGAAGAAGAAGTAGAAGAAGAAGAAGAAGAAGAAGAAGAGAAGAAGATGAAGAGGGAGAAGAAGAAGAAGAGAAGAAAAAGAAGATGAAGAAGAAGAATAAGAAGAAGAAGTAGAAGTAGAAGAAGAAGTAGTGGTAGTAGATGAAGAACAAGAACAACAACAAGAAGAAGAAGAATAAAGGTGAAGACGAAGAAGAAGAAGAGAAAAAAATAAGAAAAGTAGAAGAAGAAGAAGATGAAGAAGAGGAAGAGAAAGAAGGTGATGAAGATCAAGAAGAAGAAGAAGTGTAAGAAGAAGAAGTAGAAGAAGAAGAAGAAGAAGAACAAGAACAAGAACAAGAAGAAGAAGTAGTAGTAGTAGTAGTAACAGAACAAGAAGAAGTTGGAGAAGAAGAAGTAGAACAAGAAGAAGAAGTAGAAGAAGAAGAAGAAGAAGTAGAATAAAACGAAGAAGGAGAAGAAGAAGTGGAAGAAGAAGATGAAGAAGAAGGAGGAGAAAAAGAAGAAGTGGTAGAAGAAGAAAAAGTAGTAGAAGAAGAAGAAGAGGATCAACAAGAAGAAGTAGAAGATGAAGAAGAAGAAGAAGAAGTTGATGATGAAGAAGTAGAACAACAACATGAAGAAGATGATGAAGAAGATGAAGTAGAAGAAGAAGATGAAGAAGAAGAAGTAGTTGAAGAAGAAGAAGAAGTAGGTTGTTGAAAGTGATGATGAAGAAGATGAAGAAAAAGAAGAAGATTAGAAGAACAATACAGAGAAGAAGAAGAAGAAGTAGAAAAAGAAGAACAAGAAGAAGGAGGAGGAGGAGAAGAAGAAGAAGAAGATGAAGCAAAAGAAGAAGAAGAAGAAGAAGAAGGAGAAGGACCAGTAGAAGTAGAAGAAGCAAAAGGAGAAGAAGAAGAAGAAGAAGAAGAAGAGGAAGAAGAAGAAGAGAAGAAGAAGAAGAAGAAGAAGAAGAAGAGAAGAAGAAGAAGAAGAAGAAGGTGAAGAAGAAGATGTAGAACAAAATGAAGATTAGAAGAAAAATAAGAATAAATAGAAGAAGAAAAATTAGTTGTAATAGTAATAGGAGTAGTCGTAGAAGATGAAGAAGAAAAAGAAGAAGAGAAGAAGTAGAAGCAGAAGAAGAAGAAGAAGAAGAAGAAGAAGAAGAAGAAGTAGTAGTAGTAGTTGAAGAAGAAGGAGAAGAAGAAGAAGTTGAAGTAGTAGGAGAAAAAGAAGTAAAAAATGAAGAAAAAGAAGAAGAGAAGAAGAAGAAGAAGAGGACAAAAAAGAAGAAGAAGAAAAAGAATTAGAAGAAGAAAAAAAAGAAAAAGAAAAATAAGATGATGATAATGACAATGATGATGAAGAAGAAGAAATAAAAGAAGTAGTAGTAGAAGAGGAAGAAGAGAAGAAGGAGAAAAAGAAGAAGATCAAGAAAAAGAAGTAGTTGAGGAAGAAGAATAAGAAGAAGAAGAAGAAGGCGAATAAGTTGAAGAAGTAGAAGAAAAAGTAGGAGAAGAAGATGATCATGATGAAGAAGAAGAAGAAAAAGAAGAAGAAGAAGAAGAAAAAGAAGAAAAAAAGTGGTAGAAGAAGAAGAAGAATAAGATGAAGTAGTACTAGAAGAAGAAGAAGAAGAAGAAGAAAAAGAAGAAGAAGATGAAGAAGAAAAAGAACAGGAAAAAGAAGAAGGTGAAGAAGAGAAAGAAATGAAAAAAGAAGAAGAATGCGAAGAAATAGAAGATGAAGAAGAAGAAGAAGTAGAAGAAGAAGAACAACAAGAAGAAGAAAAAGAAGAAGATGAAGAAGAAGAAGTAGAAGAAGAACAAGTGGAAGAAGAAAACGAAAGAGAAGAAGTAGAAGAAGAACGGGAAGAAGAAGTAGGAGAAGTAGAAGTAGGAGGAGAAGGAGAAGAAGAAGAAGAAGAAGAAGAATAAGTAGACAAGGAGAAGAATAAGAAGAAGAAGAAGAAAAAGAAGAAGAAGAAATAATAGAAAAAAAGAAGAAGAAGAAGAGTGGGAACATTAAGAAGTAGAATTAGAAGAAGAAGAAGAAGAAAAAGAAGAAAAAGAATAAGATTTGAAGATGTAGAAGAAGTAGAAGAAGAAGAAGAAGAAGATGTAGAAGAAGTAGTAGTAGTAGTAGAAGAAGAAGAAGAAGAAGTGGATGAAGAAGAAGAAGGAGAAGTAGTAATGGAAGAAGATGAAGATGATGTTGAAGAAGAAGACGCAGAAGAAGAAGAAGAAGATGAAGAAGAAGAAGGTGAAAAAGAAGTAGAAGAAGAAGAAGATGAAAAAGAAGAGGAATTAGAAGAAGAAGAAGAAGAAAAAAAAAAAGTAGTAGAAGATGAAGAGAAGAAGAAGAAGAATAAGAAGAAGAGGAACAAGATGAAGAAGAAGAAGAAGAAGAAGATGAAAATGATGATGATGATAAGAAGAAGAAAAAGAAGAAGAAGAAGAAGAAGAAGAAGAAGAAGAAGAATAAAAAGAAGAAGACGAAGAAAAAGAAGAAGAAGAAGAAGAACGAGAAGTAAAAGAAGAAGAAGAAGAAGAAAAAGTCTAAGAAGTAGCAGTAGAAGAAGAACAATAAGAAGAAGAAGATGAAGAAAAAAATGACAAAGAAGACGAAGAAGTAGAAGAAAAGAAGTAAGAGGAGAAGAAGTAGAAGAAGAAGAAAAAGAAGAAGAAGAAGAAGAAGTAGAAATAGAAGAAGAAGGAGGAGGAGGAGGAGCAGTAGAAGAAGAAGAACAAGCTGAAGAAGCAAAAGAAGAAGAAGAAGAAGAAGAAGAATAGAGAGAACTGGAAGAAGAAGAAGAAGAAGAAGAAGAAGAGAAAGAAGAACAACAAGAAGAAGAAGTAGAAGTAGAAGAAGGTGAACAAGAAGAAGAAGAAGAAGAAGAAGAAGATGAAAAAGAAGATGAAGAAGAAAAAGAAGAAGGAGAAGGAGCAGAAGAAGAAAATGAAGATGAAGAAGATGATGAAGAAGAAGAAGTAATAGTAGAAGAGGAAGAAAGAGATGAAGAAGAAGAAAAGAAGAAGAAGAAGGAGAAGAAGAAGATGAAGAAGAAGAAGAAGAAGATGAAGTAAAAGGAGAAGAAGAAGCAGAAGAAGAATAACAAGTAGAAGAAGAAAAAGAAGAAGAAGAAGTAGATGAAGAAGAAGAAGAAGAAGAAGAAGAAGATGAAGAAGAAGAAGTAGTAGAAGACAAAGAAGAAGACGAGGAAGAAGAAGAAGAAGAAGAAGAAGAAGAATGAGAAGTAAAAGAAGAACAAGAAGATAAAAGAGAACAAGATGAAAAGGAAGAAGAAGAAGAAGAAGAATATAATGATATTGAAGAAGTAGCAGTAGTAGTGCTAATAGAAGAAGAAAAAGAAGAAGAAGAAGAAAAAGAAGAAGAAGAAGAAGAAGAAGATGAAGAAGATGATGAAGAAGAAGAAGTTGTAGAAGAACATGGAGAAGAAGAATAAGAAGATGAAGAAGAAAAAGTTGAGAAAAAAGAACAAGAAAAAGGGGATGAAGAAAAGAATAAGAAAAAGAAGTAAAACAGGAAGAAGAAAAAGAAGAAGAAGATGACGATGAAGATGAAGAAGAAGAAGAAGAAGAAGAAGAATAAGAAGAAAAATAAGAAAAAGAAGAAGAAGAAAAAGAAAAGAAGAAGAAGAAGAAGAAGTAGAAGAAGAAGAAGAAGAATTATAGAAAAAAAAGATGAAGGAGAAGAAGAAGAAGGAGAAGAAGAAGGAGAAGAAGAAGAAGGCAACCAAGAAGAACAAGAAGAAGAATAAGAAGAAAAAGAAGAAGAAGAAGAAGAAGAAGAAGAAGAAGGAGAAGAAGATGAAGATGATGATGAAGAAGAAGAAGAAGAAGAAAAAGAAGAAGAAGAAGAAGAATATGAAAAGGTTGAAGAAGAATAAGAAGAAGAAGAAGAACAAGACGAAGAAGAATAAGATGAACAATAACAAGAAGGAGAAGAAGAAGAAGAAGTAGAAGAAAAAGAAGTAGTAGTAGTAGAAGAAGAACAATAAGAAGAAGAAAAAGGAGTAGAAGAAGAGAAGAAGAAGAGAAAGAAGTAGAAGTAGAAAAAGAAGAAGAAGAAGAAGAAGAAATAGAAGGCAAAGAAGAAGAAGATGATGAAGAGGAAGAAGAAGAAAATGAAGAAGAAGAAGTAA
>JAIUJO010001808.1:15000-20000 GCA_023846275.1 Vanilla planifolia | reverse complement strand
ATTAAGATGGAGAAGATAAGGAAGAATAAGATGAAGTAGTAGTAGAGAAGAAGGCGATGAAGAAAAAGAAGATTATGATGATTGTGAAGAAGAAGAGGAATAAGAAGTAGAAGAAGAAGAAGAAGAAGAAGAGAATAAGAAGAGGAAGAAGAAGAAGAAGAAGAACAGGATGAAGAAGAAAAATAAGAAGAGGAAGAAGAAGAAGACAAAGAAGTGTAGTAGAAGAAGAAGAAGAAGAAGAAGAAGAAGAGAATAAGAAGAGGAAGAAGAAGAAGAAGAGGATGAAGAAGAAAAAGAAGAAGGGGAAGAAGAAGAAGAAAAAGTAGTAGTAGTAGAAGAAGAAAAAGAAGAAAAGGAAAGAAGAAGAAGAAGATGATGAAGAAGAAGAGGAAGAAGAAGTAGAATTAGAAGAAGAATAAGAAGAAGAGAAGAAGGAGAAGAAGAAGAAGAAGAAGAAGAAGAAGAAAAAGAAGAAGAAGAGTAAGAAGAAGAAGAAGAAGAAGAACAAGAGAAGAAGAAGAAGAAGAAGAAGAAGAAGAAGAAAAGAAGGTGAAGGGGAAGAAGAAGAAGAAGAAAAGAAGGTGAAGGAGAAGAAGAAGAAGAAGAAAAAGAAGATAATAAACAAGAGGAAGAGGAAGAAGAAGAAGAAGAAGAAGAGTTAGAAGAAGAAGAAGAAGAAGAAGAAGAAGAAGAACAAGAAGAAGAAGAAGAAGTAGTAGCAGTAGTAGAAGAAGAAGAAGAAGAAGAGGAAGAAGATGAACAAGTAGGAGAAAGAGAAGAAGAAGAAGAAGAAGAGGAAGAAGTAGAAGAAAAAGAAGAAGGGGAAGAAGAATTAAATGAGGAAGATGAAGGAGGAGGAGAAGAAGAAATGGAAGAAGAAGAAAAAGAGGTAGAAGAAAAAAAGGATGAACAAGAAGAAGAAGAACAAGAGGAAGAAGAAGAAGATGATGAAGAAGAAGGAGAAGAAGTAGACGAAGAACAAAAAGAAGAAGAAAAAGAAGGAGATGAGGTAGAACAAGAAGAGGAAGAAGAAGAAGAAGAAGAAGAAGAAGAAGAAGAAGAAGAAGTAGAAGGACAATAAGGAGTAGAAGAACTAAAAGAAGAAGAAGAAGAAGAAGAAGAAGAACAAGAAGAAGAAGAACAGAAGAAGAAGAATAAGAAGAAGAAGAAGAAGAAGAAGAGAAGAAGTAGAAGAAGAAGAAGAAGAAGAAGGAAAACAACAAGGAGACGTACAAGAAGAAGATGGAATGGAAGAAGAAGATGAAAAAGTAGTTGTAATAGTAGTAGTAATAGTAGTGATAGAAGAAGAAGAAGAAAAAGAAATAGAAGACAAGAAGTAGAAGTAGAAGAAGAAGTAGTAGTAGTAGAAGAAGATGAAGAAGTCGATGGAGCAGGTTGAGGAGAAGAAGTAGTAGTAGTAGAAGAAGAGAAGAAGAAGTAGAAGAACGAGAGGAAGAAGAAGAAGAAGAAGAAGAAGATGATGATGATGATGATGACGATGACGATGATGATAATGATGATGACGATGATGATAAAGAAGAAATAAAAAAAGTAGTAGAGGAGGAAGAAGAAGAACAAGAGAAGATGAAGAAAAAAAAGAAGATCAAGAAGAAAAAGAAGAAGAAGAAGAAGAAAAAGTAGAAGAAGAAGAAGAAGAAGAAGAAGAAGAAGAAGTTGAAGTAGAAGAAGAAGAAGAAGCAGAACGGGAAGTAGTAGAAGAAGAAGAAGAGAAAGAAATGGAATAAGAGAAGAATAAGAGGAAATAAAACATGAAAAAGAAGAAGAAGAGGAAGAAGACGAAGTAAATGAAGAAGTAGAATAAGGAGAAGAAGAAGAAGATGAAGAAGAAGAAGTAGAAGAAGAACAAGAAGAAGAAGAAAATGAAAGAGAATAAGTAGAAGAAGAAGAGGAAGAAGAAGTAGGAGGAGGAGGAGTAGAAGAAGAAGAATAATAATAATAATAAGAACAAGAAGAGAAGAAGAAGAAGAAGAAGAAGAAGAAGAAGAATAAGATGAAGAAGAAAAAGAAGTAGAAGCAGAGAAGAAGAAGAAGAACCAAACTAAGAAGTAGAAGTAGAAGAAGAAAAAGAAAAAGAAGAAGAAGAATAAGATTAGAAGATGAAGAAGCACAAGAAGAAGAAGAAGAAGATGTAGAAGAAAAAGTAGTAGAAGAAGAAGAAGAAGAAAAGGATGAAAAAGAAGAATGAGAAGTAGTAGTAGTAGTAGTGGAAGAAGAAGAAGATGATGAAGATGAAGAAGAAGATGAAAATAAGTTGAAGGAGAAGAAGAAGAAGAAGAAGAAGAGGAAGAGGAAGAAGAAGAAGAAGAAGAAGAAGAAGAAGAAGAAGGAAAAGAAGAAGAAGAAGAAGAAGAAGAGGAAGAAGACGAAGAACAACAACAAGAATAAGGAAAGGAGAAGAAAACGATGATGATGATAAAGAAGAAGAAGAAGAAGAAGAAGAATTAGAAAAGAAAGAAGAAGAAGAAGAAGAAGGAGAAGAAGTAGAAGAACAAGAAGAAGAAAAGAAGAAGAAAAAGTAGAAGAAAAGAAGAAAGAGAAGAAGAAGTAGAAGAAGAAGTAGTAGAAAAAGAGGAAGAAGAAGAAGACGAAGAAGAAGAACAAGAAGAATAATTAGAATATTAAGAAGTAGAAGAATAAGAAGAAGAAGAAGAAGAAGATTAAGAAGGAGATGAAGAAGAAGAAGAAGGAGAAGAAGTAGAAGAAAAAGAAGAAGAAGAAAGCAAAGAGGAAGTAGAAGAAGAAGAAGGAGAAGAAGAAGAAGGAGAAGAAGAAGAAGGACAAGAAGAAGATGAAGAACAAGAAGAAGAAGACGAAGAAGATGAAGAAGAAGATGATGAAGAATAAGATGAGGAAGAAGATGAAGAATACAAATGAAAAGAAGAAAAAGAAGACAAAGAAGAAGAAGAAGAAGAAGAAGAAGAAGAAGGACCAAGAAGAAGAAGAAGAAGAAGATGAAGAAGAAGGAGAAGATGAAGAAGAAAAAGAAGGAGAAGTAGCGAAGAAAGAGAAGGAGAAGAAGAAGAAGAAGAAAAAGAAGAAGGAGAATGTGGAGGAGGAGGAGAAGAATAAGAAGAAGAAGAAGTGGAAGATGAAGAACGATAAGAACAAGAAAAAGAAGAAGAAGAACAAGAACATGAAGTAGAAAAAAGAGAAGAAGAAGAACAAGAAGAAGAAGAAGACGAAGAAGAGGAAGAGGAATAATAAAAAGGCAAAGTAGAAGACAATGAAGAAGAAGAAGAAGAAGAATTAGGCAAAGGATAAGAAGAAGAAGAAGAGGAAGAAGAAAAAGAAGACAAAGAAGAAGAAGCAGTAGACAAATAGAAGAAGACTAAGATGACGAATAAGAAGAAGACGAGAAAAGGAAGAGGAAGAAATAGAAGAAGAAGAATTATAATAAGAACAAGGAGAAGAAAAAGATGAAGACGAAGAAGAAGAAGAAGAAGCAGAAGAAGAAGAAGAAAAAGAGGAAGAATAAGAAGAAGAAGCCAAAGACGGCACAAAAGAAGTTGAAAAAGAAGAAAAAGAAGTAGAAGAAGAAGAAGAAGAAAAAGAAGAAGAAAAAGGAGGACGAGAAGAAAAAGAAGTAGAAGAACACAAGAAAGAAGAAGAAGAAGACGACAAAGAAGATGAATAATAGGAAGAAGAACAAGAAAAAGGAGAAGGAGAAGACGAAGAAGAAGAAGAGGAAGAAGAAGAAGAAGAAGACGAAGAACAAGAAGTTGAAGAAAAAGATGTAGAAGAAGAAAATGAAGAAGAAGAAGATGAAGAAGAAGAAGGAGAAGAAGCTGAAGAAGAAGAAGATGAAGAAAAGGAAGAAGAATAAGACGAACAGGAATAAGAACAACAAGAAGACAAAGAAGAAGAAGAAGAAGAAGTGGAAGTAGAAGAAGAAGGAGAAGAAGAGAAAGAAGAAGAAGAAGAAGAAGAAGAAGAAGAAGAAGAGGAAGAAGAAGAAGAAGAAGAAGAACAAGAATAAGAAGAAGAAAAAGAAGAAGGAGATGATGAAGAAGAAAAAGGAGTTGAAGAAGAAGAAGAGAAAGTGGAACAAGAAGAAGACGTAGAAGAAGAAGAAGAACAAGAAGAAGAAGAAGAAGAAGAAAAAGAAGACAAAGAAGATGAAGAAACAGAAGAAGAGGAAGAAGAAGAAGAAGAAGATGATGATGATGACAAAGAAGAAGATGAAGAAGAAGAGGAAGAAGAAATAGAATAGGATGAAGTAGAAGAAGAAGAAGAAGAAGAAGAAGAAGAAGGTGAAGATGACGGTGAAGATGAAGAAAGAGAAGAAATGGTAGAATAAGAAGAAAGAAGAAGAAGAAGAAGATGTTGAAAAAGAAGAATTAGAAGAAGAAGAGGAGGAGGGGGAGGAGGAGGAAGAAGAAGAAAAAGAAGAAGAAGAAGGAGGAGGAGGAGGATGAGAAGAACAAGAAGAAAAAGAAGAAGGAGACAAAAAAGTAGTAGTAGAAGAAGAAAATAAGAAGAAGAAGACGAAGAAGAAGAAAAATAGGGTGAAGGAGAAAAAGAAGAGGAAGAAGACGACCAAGAAGAAGAAGAAGAAGAAGAAGTGGATCAAGAAGAAGAAGAAGAAGAAAAAGAAGAATAAAAAGAAGAAGAAGAAGTAGAAGAGAATAAAGAAGAAGAATCAGAAGAAGGAGAAGAAGGAGAAGGAGAAGTAGAAGAAGAAGAAGAAGAAATGGTAAAAGAAGAAAAAGAAGAAGGTGAAGAAGAAGATGAAGAAGATGGAATAAGAAGAAGACAAAGAAGAAGAGGAAGAAGAATAAGAAGAAGTAGAAGGATGAGAAGATGCGGAACAATAAGTATAAGAATAATAAGAAGATGTAAAAAAAGAAAAGAAGAATAGAAAGAAAAAGAAGAAAAAAAAGAATAAGAAGAAGAAGACCACGAAGAAGAAGTAGTAGAAGAAGAAGATGAAGAAGAAGAAGAAGGAGAAGAACAAGTAAAAGAAGAAGAAGAAGTAGAAG
>JAIUJO010000575.1:320000-328374 GCA_023846275.1 Vanilla planifolia | reverse complement strand
CAACATCTTCTTCTTCTTGTCTTTCTTCATCATCTTCTTTTTTTCTTCTTCTTCTACTTCTTTTTCGCCTTTTTGCTCTTCTTCCTCCTCTTATTCTACTTCTTATTCCTTTTCTTTTTCTTATTCTTCTTCATCTTCCTCTTATTCTTTTTCTTCTTATTCTTTTTCTTCTCCGTGTTCCTCTTCTTCTTCTTCTACTTCTTCTACTTCTTCTTCCTCTCCTACTTCTTCTTCTTCTTCTTCTTCTTCTTCTTCTTCTTCATCTTCTTCTTCTTCTTCATCTTCTTCTTCTTCTTCTACCTCTTCATCTTCTTCTTGTTTTTCTACTTCTTCTTTTTCTTTTTCTTTTTCTTCTTCCATTTCATCTTCTTCTTCTTCTTCTTCTTCTTCTTCCTCCTTCTCTCCTTCTTCTTTATCTTCTTATTCTTCTTCTCCTATTCTTACTTTTTCTTCTTCTTCTTCTTCTTCTTCTCCTTCCTCTTTGCCTACTTCTTCTTCTTCTTTTACTTCTTCTTCTTCTTCTTCTTCTTCTTCTTCTTCCTCTGCTTCTTCTTCTTCTTCTTCTTCTTTTTCTTCTTCTTCCACTCCATCTTCTTCTTCTTCTTCTTCTTCTTCATCTTCTCTTTCTTCTTGTTCTTCTTCTCCTTCTCCTTCTATTTCATCTTCTTCTTCCTCTTCTTCTCCTTCTTCTTCCTCTTCTCCACTTATTCTTCTTCTTCTATTTCTACTACGACTTGTTCTTCTTCTTCTTCTTCTACTTCTACAAGAAAAAGAAGAACTAGAGCAAGAAGAAGATGTAAAACAAGAAGAAGAAGAAGAAGAAGTAGAATAAGAAGAAGAAGAAGGAGAAGAAGAAAGAGAAGAAGAAGAAGAAGAAGATGAAGAATTAGAAGAAGAAGAAGAAGTAGAAGAAGATAATGATGATGATGATGAAGAAGAAGTAGAAGAAGAAGAAGAAGAAGAAGAAGAAAAGAAAAAGAAGACGAAGAAGAAGAAGAAGAAGAAGAACAAGTAGTTAAAGGAGAAGATGATGAAGAAGAAAAAGAAGGAGAACAAGAAGATGGAGAAGGAGAAGGAGAGGAAAAAGATGACAAAGAAGAAGAAGAAGAAGAAGGGAAGAAGAATAAGAAGAAGAGGAAGAATAAGAAGAAGTAGATGAAGAAGATGATGGTGATTATGATGATGTGGGAGAAGAAGCAGAAGAAGAAGAAGAAAAAGAGAAAAATTTGGAAGAAGAAGAACAACAAGAAGAAGAAGTAGACGTAGAAGTGGTGTAGGAGGAAAAAGAAGAGGACAAAGAAGAAGAAGAAGAAGAAGAAGAAGTGGACGAAGAAGAAGGAGAAGGAGAAGGAGAAGATGGAAGGAGGAGAAGAAGAAGAAGATGGAGAACAAGAAGGAGAAGAAGAAGGAGAAGATGTAGGAGTGGAAAAAGAAGAAGAAGAAGAAGTGTAAGAAGAAGAAGAAGAAGAAGAAGAAGATGTAAAAGAGGAAGAAGAGAAATTAGAAGAAGAAAAAGAAGGACAAGTTTGATTAGAAGAAGAGAAAGAAGATGAAGAAGAAAAAGAAGGAGAGGAAGAAGAAGAGGAAGAAGAATGAGAAGAAGAAGATGAATATGTGGAAGAAGAAGAAAAGGAAGAAGAAGTAGAAGAAGGAGAAGATGAAGAGGAAGAAGAAGAAATGGAAGCAGATGATGAAGAGGAAGAATAAGAAGAAGAGGAACAAGAAGTAGAAGAGGGAGAATAAGAAGAAGGAAAAGAAGAAGAAGTAGAAGAAGGAAAAGAAGAAGAAAGAGAAGAAGAAGAAGAAGAAGAAGAGAGGAAGAAGGAAGAAGTAGAAGAAGAGGACTCAAAAAAAGAAGAAGAAGAGGACAAAAAAGGAGAAGGAGAAGGAGAAGAAGAAGAAGAAGGAGAACAAGAATGAGAAGAAGGAGAACGAGAAGATGAAGAAGAGAAAAAAGAAGAAGAAGTAGAAGGAGAAGAAGAAGAAGAAAAAGAAGAAGAAGAAAAAGAAGGAGAGGAAGAGGAAGAGGAAGAAGATGAAGAAGAAGTAGAAGAGGAAGAAGAAGAAGAAGAAGAGAAATTTAAGAAAATGAAGAAAAAAGAAGAAGAGGAAGAAGAAGTAGAGGTGGAGGAAGAAAATAAAGAAGAAGAAGAAGAAGAACAACAAGAAGAAGAAGAACTAGAGCAAGAAGAAGAAGTAAAAGAAGAAGAAGAAGAAGAAGTAGAATAAGAAGAAGAAGAAGGAGAAGAAGAAAGAGAAGAAGAAGAAAAAGAAGATGAAGAATTAGAAGAAGAAGAAGAAGAAGTAGAAGAAGATAATGATGATGATGATGAAGAAGAAGTAGAAGAAGAAGAAGAAGAAGAAAAAGAAGACAAAGAAGAAGAAGAAGAAGAAGAACAAGTAGTTAAAGGAGAAGATGAAGAAGAAGAAAAAGAAGGAGAACAAGAAGATGGAGAAGGAGAAGGAGAGGAAAAAGATGACAAAGAAGAAGAAGAAGAAGAAGGGAAGAAGAATAAGAAGAAGAGGAAGAATAAGAAGAAGTAGATGAAGAAGATGATGGTGATAATGATGATGTGGGAGAAGAAGCAGAAGAAGAAGAAGAAAAAGAGAAAGATTAGGAAGAAGAAGAACAAGAAGAAGAAGAAGTAGACGTAGAAGTGGTGTAGGAGGAAAAAGAAGAGGACAAAGAAGAAGAAGAAGAAGAAGAAGAAGTGGACGAAAAAGAAGGAGAAGGAGAAGGAGAAGATGGAAGGAGGAGAAGAAGAAGAAGATGGAGAACAAGAAGGAGAAGAAGGAGGAGAAGATGTAGGAGTGGAAAAAGAAGAAGAAGAAGAAGTGTAAGAAGAAGAAGAAGAAGAAGAAGTAAAAGAAGAAGAAGAGAAATTAGAAGAAGAAAAAGAAAGACAAGTTTGATTAGAAGAAGAGAAAAAGAAGAAGAAGAAAGAGAAGGAGAGGAAGAAGAAGAGGAAGAAGAATGAGAAGAAGAAGATGAATATGTGGAAGAAGAAGAAAAGGAAGAAGAAGTAGAAGAAGGAGAAGATGAAGAGGAAGAAGAAGAAATGGAAGCAGATGATGAAGAGGAAGAAGAAGAAGAAGAGGAACAAGAAGTAGAAGAGGGAGAATAAGAAGAAGGAAAAGAAGAAGAAGAAGTAGAAGAAGGAAAAGAAGAAGAAAGAGAAGAAGAAGAAGAAGAAGAAGAGAGGAAGAAGGAAGAAGTAGAAGAAGAGGACTCAAAAAAAGAAGAAGAAGAGGACAAAAAAGGAGAAGGAGAAGGGGAAGAAGAAGAAGAAGGGGAACAAGAATGAGAAGAAGGAGAACGAGAAGATGAAGAAGGGAAAAAAGAAGAAGAAGTAGAAGGAGAAGAAGAAGAAGAAAAAGAAGAAGAAGAAAAAGAAGGAGAGGAAGAGGAAGAGGAAGAAGATGAAGAAGAAGTAGAAGAGGAAGAAGAAGAAGAAGAAGAGAAATTTAAGAAAATGAAGAAAAAAGAAGAAGAGGAAGAAGAAGTAGAGGTGGAGGAAGAAAATAAAGAAGAAGAAGAAGAAGAACAACAAGAAGAAGAAGAACTAGAGCAAGAAGAAGAAGTAAAAGAAGAAGAAGAAGAAGAAGAAGTAGAATAAGAAGAAGAAGAAGGAGAAGAAGAAAGAGAAGAAGAAGAAAAAGAAGATGAAGAATTAGAAGAAGAAGAAGAAGAAGTAGAAGAAGATAATGATGATGATGATGAAGAAGAAGTAGAAGAAGAAGAATAAGAAGAAAAAGAAGACGAAGAAGAAGAAGAAGAAGAAGAACAAGTAGTTAAAGGAGAAGATGAAGAAGAAGAAAAAGAAGGAGAACAAGAAGATGGAGAAGGAGAAGGAGAGGAAAAAGATGACAAAGAAGAAGAAGAAGAAGAAGGGAAGAAGAATAAGAAGTGGAAGAATAAGAAGAAGTAGATGAAGAAGATGATGGTGATATTGATGATGTGGGAGAAGAAGCAGAAGAAGAAGAAGAAAAAGAGAAAGATTAGGAAGAAGAAGAACAAGAAGAAGAAGAAGTAGACGTAGAAGTGGTGTAGGAGGAAAAAGAAGAGGACAAAGAAGAAGAAGAAGAAGAAGAATAAGTGGACGAAGAAGAAGGAGAAGGAGAAGGAGAAGATGGAAGGAGGAGAAGAAGAAGAAGATGGAGAACAAGAAGGAGAGGAAGGAGGAGAAGATGTAGGAGTGGAAAAAGAAGAAGAAGAAGAAGTGTAAGAAGAAGAAGAAGAAGAAGAGAAATTAGAAGAAGAAGAGAAATTAGAAGAAGAAAAAGAAAGACAAGTTTGATTAGAAGAAGAGAAAGAAGAAGAAGAAGAAAAAGAAGGAGAGGAAGAAGAAGAGGAAGAAGAATGAGAAGAAGAAGATGAATATGTGGAAGAAGAAGAAAAGGAAGAAGAAGTAGAAGAAGGAGAAGATGAAGAGGAAGAAGAAGAAATGGAAGCAGATGATGAAGAGGAAGAAGAAGAAGAAGAGGAACAAGAAGTAGAAGAGGGAGAATAAGAAGAAGGAAAAGAAGAGGAAGAAGTAGAAGAAGGAAAAGAAGAAGAAAGAGAAGAAGAAGAAGAAGAAGAGAGGAAGAAGGAAAAAGTAGAAGAAGTAAAAGAAGAACCGGAAGTAGAAGAAGAGGACTCAAAAAAAGAAGAAGAAGAGGACAACAAAGGAGGAGAAGGAGAAGAAGAAGAAGAAGGAGAACAAGAATGAGAAGAAGGAGAACGAGAAGATGAAGAAGGGAAAAAAGAAGAAGAAATAGAAGGAGAAGAAGAAGAAGAAAAAGAAGAAGAAGAAAAAGAAGGAGAGGAAGAGGAAGAGGAAGAAGGGGAAGAAGAAGTAGAAGAGGAAGAAGAAGAAGAAGAAGGGAAATTTAAGAAAATGAAGAAAAAAGAAGAAGAGGAAGAAGAAGTAGAGGTGGAGGAAGAAAATAAAGAAGAAGAAGAAGAGGAACAACAAGAAGAAGAAGAACTAGAGCAAGAAGAAGAAGTAAAAGAAGAAGAAGAAGAAGAAGAAGTAGAAGAAGAAGAAAAAGGAGAAGAAGAAAGAGAAGAAGAAGGAAAAGAAGAAGAAGAAGTAGAAGAAGAAGAAGAAGAAGAAGAAGATGATGATGATGAAGAAGAAGAAGTAGAAGAAGAAGAAGAAGACGACGAAAAAGAGGACGAAGAAGAAGAAGAAGAAGTAGTTGAAGGAGAAGATGAAGAAGATGAAAAAGAAGGAGAACAAGAAGATGAAGAAGGAGAAGATGAGGAAAAAGATGACGAAAAAGAAGAAGAAGTGGAAGAAGAATAAGAAGAAGAGCAAGATGAAGAAGAAGAAGAAGTAGAAGAAGAAGATGATGGTGATAATGATTATGTGGGAGAAGAAGCAGAAGAAGAAGAAGAAGAAGAAGAGGAAGAATAGGAAGAAGAATAAGAGGAAGAAGAAGAACATGAAGAAGAAGAAGTAGACGTAGAAGAGGGGTAGGAGGAAGAAGAAGAGGACGAAGAAGAAGAAGAAGTGGATGAAGAAGAAGGAGAAGGAGGAGGAGAGGAAGTAGAAGAAGAAGGAGGAGGAGAACAAGAAGGAGAAGAAGAAGGAGAAGATGAAGGAGTGGAAAAGGAAGAAGAAGAAGAAGAGCAAGAAGAAGAAGAAGAAGAAGTAAAAGAGGAAGAATAGAAATTAGAAGAAGAAAAAGAAGAACAAGTTTGATTAGAAGAAGAGAAAGAAGAAGAAGAAGAAGAAAAAGAAGAAAAGGAAGCAGAAGAAGAAGAAGAATGAGAAGAAGAAGATAAAGATGTGGAAGAAGAAGAAGAGGAACAAGAAGAAGAAGCAGGAGAAGATGAAGAGAGAGAAGAAGAAATGGAAGAAGATGAAGAAGAGAAAGAACAAGAAGATGATGAAGAAGAAGAAGATGAAGAAGAAGAAGAAGAAGTAGAAGAGGAAGAATAAGAAGAAGGAAAAGAAGTAGAAGAAGAAGAAGAGGTAAAAGAAGAAGAAAAAGAAGCGAAAAAAGAAGCAGAAAAAGAAGAAGAAGAAGAAGAAGAAGAAGAAGGAGATGGAGAAGGAGGAGGAGAAGTAGATGGAGGAGGAGTAGAAGAAAAAGAAGAAGAAGGAGAAGAAGAAAAAGGTGAAGAAGAAGAAGAAGAAGAAGAAAAAGAAGAAGAAGAAGAATAAAAAGAAGAAGAAGAAGACGAATAAGAAGAATATGATGTAGAAGAAAAAAGAAGATGAAGAAGAAGGAGGACAAGAAGAAGTAAAAGTTGAAGAAGAAGAAGAGGAAGGAGAAGAAGAAGAAGAAGAAGAAGAAGAAGAACTAGAAGAAGAAGAAGAAGAAGTAGAAGAAGATGATGATGAAAAAGAAGAATAAGAAGAAGAAAAAGTAGAGGAAGAAGAAGAAGAAGAAGAAAAAGAAGAAGAAAAAGAAGAGAAAGTAAAAGAAGAAAAGGAAAAAGAAGAAGTGGAAGATGGAGAAGAAGAAGAAGAAGAAGAAGATGAAGAAGAAGAAGAAGAAGAAGAAGAAAAGGAAAAGGACAAAGAACAAGACAAAGAAGAAGTTGAAGAAGAAGGGGAAGAAGAAGATGATGAAGAAGAGGAGGAAGAAGACGATTAAGTGGAAGAAGAAGAAGAAGAAGAAGAGGAAGATGAAAAAGAAGATGAAGAAGAGGAAGAAGAAGAAGAGGAAGAAGAGGAAGAAGAGGAAAAGAAGAAGATGAAAAGAATAATAAAAACTAGAAGTAGAAGAACATTAAAAACAATAAGAAGAAGAAATGAAGAAGTAGGAGAAAGAGAAGGAGAAAGAGAAGAAGAAGAAAAAGAATAGGAAGAATAATAATAATAATAATAATAATAATAATAATAATAATAATAATAAGTAGAAGAAAAAGTACAAGAAGAAGAAGAAGAACGAGAAGAAGAAGGAGAAGAAGAAGAATATGAGGATAATGAAGAAGAAGAAGTAGAAGAAGAAGAAGAAGACGAAGAAAAAGAAGAAGAAAAAGAGGAAGAAGAAGAAAAAGAAGAAGCAGAGGAAGAAGAAGAAGAGGAAGAAGAAGAATAGGACAAGGAAGAAAAGAAGAAGAAGAAGAAGAAGAGGAAGAAGAAAAAGTAAAAGAAGGAGGACGAGGAGGAGGATCAGAAGAAAAGGAAGAAGAAGAAGAAGATGAAAAGGAAAAAGAAGAAGAAGAAGAAGTGGAAAAAGTTGAAGAAGGGGAAGATGAAAAAGTGGAAGAAGAGGAAGGAGAAGTAGCGAAAGAAGAGAAGAACGAAGAAGAAGAAGAAGAATAAGAAGAAGAAGTATAGGAAGATGAAGAAGACGAAGAAGAAGCAGCAGAAGAAGAAGAAGCAGAAGAAGAAGAAGCAGAAGCAGAAGAAGAAGAAGAAGAAGAAGAATAAGAAGAAGAAGAATAAGAAGAAGAAAAATAAGAATAGGAAGAACAAGAAGACAAAGTGGAGGAAGAAGAAGATGAAGAAGAAGAAGAAGAAGAAGGAGAAGAAGAAGAAGTAGAAGAAGAGGAAGAAGAAGAAGAAGAAGAAGAATAAGAAGAAGAAAAAGAAGAAGAATGAGAAGAAGAAGAAGAAGAAGAAGAATAAGAATAAGAGGAGGAAGAACAAGTAGAAGTGGAAGAAGGTGAGCTAGAAGGAGGAGAAGGAGAAGTAAGAGAAGAAGAAAAAGAAGAAGTAGAAGAAGAAGAGGATGAAGAAGATGAAGAAGAAGAGGAAAAAGAAGAAGAGGGAGAAGAAGTTGATGGAGAAGAAGAAAAAGAAGAAGAAGAAGAAGATGAAGACGAAGAAGAAGAAGAAGAAGAAGAAGAGGCCAAAGAAGAAGAGGGAGAAGAAGAAATGGAATTGGATGAAGAAGAAGAAGAAGATGAAGAAGAAGAAAAAGAAAAAGTAAAGGAAGAAGAAGAAGAAGAAGAATAAAAAGGAGGATAAGAACAAGTGGAGGAAGAAGAAGTAGTCATAGAGGAAGAAGTAGAATAAGAAGAAGAAGAAGATGTTGAAGAAGAAGCCAAAGAAGAAGTAGAAGAAGATGAAGAAGAAGATGAATAAGGAGAAGAAGTAGATGAAGAAGTAGGAGAAGAAGAAGAATAAGAAGTACTAGTAGAAGAAGAAGGTGATGAAGAAGAAGAAGTAGAAGTAGAAGATGATGATGAAAATGAAGAAGAAGAAGAAAAAGAAGAAGAAGAAGCAGAAGAAGAGGAATAAGAAGGAGAAGGAGAAGGAAAAAGAGAAGAATGATTAAGACGATTAAGAAGATGAAGATGAAGAAGATGAAAAAGAAGAAGAAGAGGAGCAGGAGCAGGAAGAAGAAGAAGAAGAAGAAGAAGAAGTAGAAGAGGAAGAGGATAAAGAAGAAGAAGAAGAAGAAGAAGAAGAAAAAGAAGAAGAAGAAG
>JAIUJO010000575.1:275000-280000 GCA_023846275.1 Vanilla planifolia | reverse complement strand
GCCATTCAAAATGGCATTGCAGGAAACTAAAGGCAGTTAGCTCTTTAGATGTTTTGTTTGCAAGCTTGATTTGCCAGAATCCTGATTTGGCATCAAATTTGCTATAGTATTTAGCACCTTGAATTTGTTTAATTAAGTGTTCGGCGGTTTGTATAAAATATCCATCGAATTTTGTGCAAGAGTTTAACTAGCGATAGTTTATTACCATTCGAGCTTTGCTGAATTTTGTGCAAGGGTTTAACTTGCAATAGATTATGATCATTCGGGTTTTGCCCCGTTTTATTTCTGCATGATTCCATACTATAAAAGCTAGAGATGAATGTGAGTGTGCCTCTTTTGTATTAATTGTAAATTTAACAATTCGTGCATTTGACTGTTAAATTCTTGTTTATCTAATGGAGAAACCATTATACTATTTACTCGTATATTGGTATTCTGATATTGTTCTAAAAGTTCAATAAAACAATAGCGAGGGGATTTATCGAACCATTTTAAGGGATTATTAGAATATAAAGGTTCTAATAATTTATGCATAGTTTCTTCAAAAGGTGAGACATTAGGAAGATTGTAGGTATATATAGGATGTGTAAATGTATTTGCATCAATTAAAGAGGTGGTTTTGGAAGTTACACCACGCTGGGCTGCAGGGGTAAAATAAGGGGCAATACCAGCAGGGAGAGGGATACGAGGAACAGAGTGTCCATCAAAAGTAAAAACGTGAGTATTAGAAGGAGCAAAATGGCAGAGGTTATCTAAACCAATTAAACAATCAGTGTTAAATTCAAGAGGCAATAAAGCAAAGCTAAACTAATAATATTTACGTGTATTATAAATATTGGGGATGGAGTTAGAAAGATTGGCAACCTTATGGGTAATTGGTACCTGCCTACCCATAAAATCTATAAGATAATCATCATAATTTAGCTTTTCATTCCATTATGATCCAATAAAATCAACAATTAGTAAAGAAACTAGTGATTCTATTGCAACTTGTTTTCCTTGTTGTTGTAGTAGTTTTTATCATTCTATTTGATTATTTTGTTTAAAATTAGTTAACCATGATAAAGGATTCCCCTCCCAATATGAAGTAGCAAATTGTATATATTAGGATACATTCATTGTAAGGGGAAGCATAAATATGGTCCATTTTATTTTTTGAGTCCATTCTACACAATATTCTTTTATTCATTTGTAAGGGATATATGATCAATGTTGAGAGTTAATCCACATGTATTAGAATCACGTTTCTCTTCTACATGTCTATTTTTATTTTTGTAGAATGAATGCCAATCAGAGCATAATTTGACATGGTCGAATAAGACGGTGTAGTATGAACTGTTTGTTCCAAATTATCACCTTGAGATTCTCTCATATCTACTTCAGGAGTAGAGTGAAGTGGAGGATTTTGGGGTGGTTGTGGTACAAAACCCAAAGGACCAGGGAGATATAGAGTAGGTTCTATTACTTTCTCCTCTTTCCATCTTAATGTTATAATTATTTTCTAGGTGATTTTTAAAAAAATCTATAACTTCGTAATTTTTTTTCGTAGAAGGTATAGATTTGTTCCTTAGAAATTTCACTAGAGAGTTCCCTTTTTTGTAATTCTAGAAATTCTAAATAAAAAGATTTATCGAGTTGTTGTAGATCCATAATAACAGTAAATGATTTTAATTTAACCATGATATTTGATTAATTTGGTTCCTATATGAAGGAATTGTGTGTTATGTTTTTGCTCTAAATTTTGGAGCTTATGTTTGATTTCTTTTAATTGATCTACAATATAATTTAAGATTCCTACTAAGACTGGGTCATTTCCTACTGTGATAGGTAAATGGATTATGTGTTCATAATCTTGAAGACTTTCTTTCTAAGGGCACTGAAACATATTATCAGGAATTAAGATTGTTTTCATAGTTTTTAATTGTTTATGTTTTCTTATTATTAATAAAGTTTGTACGAAGAGTTTGGATTGTTTAAGAGACTTGTTCTTCCTTTTTGTTATATTTCTACTTTGACTCATTGTTTTACGATACATCTACCTTTCCAAAGCTGCAAAGTTCCCGTGGTTTTTTGGGGGAAGTTAAGGATTTTTACACTGACCACCCTCCCTACTAGATGACATCATAAAATAAAGGCACAGCTATGGTTCGTTTCCTACATCATAGCATAAAGAAATATAATAAACTAAGAAGAAGAAGAAGCTTAAAATCAATCGAACTCATTTTACAAACAAGTTTAATAATAAGAGAACACAAACAAGAGTTTATCCAAACATAAGAAATCTTACAAGCATAAGAAATAAAACTTATAGGTCCGTGGAGCACAAGGCTATGATACCAATTTTTACAACACACTTAAACTTCTTAAACTTCGCCCACACTTCACAACAAAATAGTAGAGAAACACACAAAACAAGAGAACTGGAAAGAAAGAGAGAGGAGTTTTTTACTATGCCTCTAGTTGGGAAGGTAAGATCATTTATAGACCTCTTCCTTAGCGAAGAAGAAATCTCTTATTGATGTCTACTGACAATAGTAGGTGGGTAGGAATAAAGCGCCTCCTTTTTTGTAGTACGCCATTATGATGGTACGATATGAGCTGGAAGAATCTTTGAGCTGTATGTTTGCCTACTGTTGGGTCCACTTGGTCCACCATGCTTTTTAATCAGTGAGTGCAAGGGCTTCTATTGTGTCCTCATCTAATTCATTATCGGTATTATGCCCTTCCTTTTTTGGGGTCAAAAATTCATCTTTGGCAGATTGTCTGATTTTCCCTAATTTTAAGTTTTTTAGGAAAATCTTCATTTTTCTTTCCTTTTGGGAAAGTACTTCGGTTTCTAAGGCTAATGTATCCAAGAAACAAATATGTTTTTCGTAGGATACTTGTTTAGCCAAATATTTAATCTCAAAATTTAATTTATGAAAAAAAGCTTGAGCTGCAAACCATCTAACCTCTTCTTCATTAAAGCTACTGGCCTTTAAATCATTGAGGTTGGGGGTTGATGTTTCTCGGACTAACATCCAAAGTTGTACTGTTGAGTAAAGGTTTATGCATTCTCTTTCTTCTCAAGTAGACCAAATTTAAAAACAAAAATAGTATTGAACTTGTTGGCATACTGTTGAAGGCTATTTTTGTAGACATCTAGGATAATTCATACATAATCTTCAGGATAGTTGGTATTAACATAAACTTCATGAACAATTCCCTTGCGTACATTGGTTTGATAGCGAGGTATCTCATTGAATCAAGCAATAATACTTGGTCTTTCGACAGAAGAATCATAATACACTTCTTCGTTGAGAAATAGTTGTTTGATATTGGTCTCTTCGAGTTGTTTAAAAAACAATAGTAATTTTTCTTCGTTCAGGTTTTGTTGCTGGTATAGTTGAAGCATATCTTGCACTGTAGTCTCTGCTTCAAGTTTTCTTGTCTGGTCAGTTCTAATGTTGAAATGGATGAGTATACCAAGGAAGCCTTTGATGCGTATTTGTAGAAGATCTGAAGTTTGGATTTTCTCAAAAATATCTGAGAGAGCTTCTACTTGATTAAGTTGTTCTTCTAGATTTTGTGTGGCCTTTGATTGTGTTGTAGAAGATCTGGAGAGCAAATTTTCCAAAGATTTTTTATAGCTTTCTTCTCGAGCTTGTTGTGCCAATTGCTATTGTTTGAGAAGAAGATAACTTTTTTCAATTTGAGTTAGCTAGTGATTGGTAGATCTCCATTCAATGCTTTGGATAGCTTTAAAACATCCATTGATTTTCTTAAAAAACCTCAGGATTTATCGTATATAAGTCTTTGTTGTCCCAATCCTTAGTTATGGTAGAAGCAAATGTCTTCCTTTTTTCTACCATATTATTGCCTGTCATAGGATTTTTTTTGTTTTACCAATATTTTGGCTAGTTTTGCTATGCCTTTCCTAATTTGAGTATGTTCGACCTTTGGAGTTTTCGAGTTAGCCTGTTGGGCTTCAACTAATTGAGCCTTGGAGATTTTGGCTTGTTCAGCCTTTGCTTTCTCGGGGATTACTATAGTGAATTCCCTAGAACACTTCAGTTTCTGAGCAAAATCTTTTAAAAACTATAACTCTTCTTCATTCATGGTTAGCTAAGATAATTAGGCACAATGTTAGTAAAGCCAAGAATATATTTAACATTATAATTAAATATTTCTAATTATAAGGCAAGACGTATGCATCTAAGATTTTCTTCTGGATTATTAATAGTCTTTTTTTGAAGAAATTTGACAACACATTTATTATCTATTTCTATGGTGAACATTCTATGGAGTAAATAAATTTTTAAACTTTTAATGGCTAATTTTATGGCCACTAAGTCTTTATTATATGTAGCATATTCACTTTGGGGCTTTGTAAATTTTCCTGATGTATAAGCTGCTATTTCATTTGTATCGGTTATTAGAACTCCAGACCAAAAGAGGTCAGAGGCATCTGTTTGTAAGATGACATGTTCATCTTTTGTTGGAAAATATAGAATTTATTTTGTTGTAACAAATTCTTTAATTTGTTTTATTTCTTTTAGTTCTTCTGAAGTTAAAGAAATGGAAATTTTCTCGATATTCTAGCAACGAGGTTGTTTGCCATTTATTAGTTTGTATTTAGCTTGATTGGTAGCTAATTTGTTTTGTCGGGCTTTGATTGTTTAGGTGAGTATAGGCATGAACTTTAATCCATAGTTTAAAAGGCCTAAAAAACTTTGTAGTTGTTTTAATCTGGTAAAGATTTTGGGAAACTCTTTTACTTTGGTATAGATATGGTCTTGTAATTATATTTGACTTTTTTTATTTGTTATCCTAGGAAGTCGATTTCTATTTTAAATAATTCGTTCTTCTTTGGACATAAGATAATATCATGGTTTAGCATTATCTTGATAACGTGTAAAAGGTGAGCTTTATGTTCTCCCTTTGTTTGAGAAAAAACAAGTATATTGTTGATATAGGTAATGACATAAGGTAGATGTCCAAAATTGGAATTAATCCATTTC
>JAIUJO010000575.1:230000-257500 GCA_023846275.1 Vanilla planifolia | reverse complement strand
CTTCTTCTTCTTCTTCTTCTGCTTCTTCTTCTTCTTCTTCTTCTACTTCTTCTTCTTCTTCTTCTTCTTCTTCTTCTTCTTCTTCTGCTTCTTCTTCTTCTTCTCCATCTTCTTCTTCGTCCTTTTCTTCTTCATCCGCTTCTTCTTCGTTTTCTTCTTCTTCTTCTTCGTCATCGTCTTCTTCCTCGCCTTCTTCTTCGATGTCGTCTTCTTTGCCTACTTCTTTTTCTTCTTCTTCTTATAGTTCGCCTTCTTCGCCTTCTTCTTCTTCGCCTTCCTCTTCTTCTTCTTCTTCTTCTCCATCTTCTTTACCTTTTCCTTCTGGTCCTTCTCCTTCTTCTTCTTCGTCTTCTTCTTCTTCATCTTCTTCATCTTCTACTTCTTCGTCTTCTTCTTCTTCTTCTACTTCTTCGTCTTCTTTGTCTTCTTCTTCTTCTTCTTCTTCTTCTTTGCCTACTTCTTCTTGTTCTTGTTCTTCTTGTTCTTTTCTTCTTCTTCATCTTCTTCTTCTTCTTCTTTTCTTCTTCTTCTTCTTCTTCTTCTTCTTCTGTTTCTTCTTCTTCTTCTTCTTCCTTTTCTTCTTCTTCTTCATCTAGTTCTTCTTCTTCTTCATCTAGTTCTTCTTCTTCTTCTTCTTCTTCTTCTTCTACTGCTTCTTCTGCTTCTTCTTCTTCTACTACTTCTCCTACTTCTTATGATTCTTCCTCTTCTACCTCTACTTCTTCTGATTCTTCTTCTTCTTTTTCTTCTTCGTCTTCTTCTTCTTCTTCTTCTGTCGCTTCTTCTTCTTCTTCTTCTTTTGCTTCTTTTGCCTCTTCTTCTTTTTCTTCTTCTACCTTTTCTTCTTCTTCTACTTCTTCTTTTTCTTCTTCTCTTCTTCTTCTACTTCTTCTCTTCTTCTTCTTCTTCTTTTTCTTCTACTTCTTCTTCTTCTTCTTCTCTTCTTCTTCTTCTACTTCTTCTTCTACTTCTTCTTGTTCTACTTCTTCTTCTTCTTCTCCTTCTCCTTCTTCTTCTTCTACTTCTTCTTCTTCTTCTTCTTCTTCATCTTCTTCTTCTTCTTCTTCTGCTTCTTCCTCTTGTGCTTTTTCTGCTTCTGCTTCTTCTTCTTCTTCTTCTTCTCCTTCTTTTGCTTGTTCTTCTTCTTCTTCATCATCTTCTTCTTCTCTTACTTCTTCTACTTCTTCTTCTTTTGCTTCTTCTTATGCCTCTTCTTCTTCTACTTCTTCTTCTTCTTCTTCGTCTTCTTCCTTTTCTTCTTCTTCTGTTTCCTATTCGTTTTCTTCTTCTTTTTCTTCTTCTTCTTCTTCTTCTTATACTTCTTCTTTTTCTTCTTCTTCTTCTTCTTCTTCTTCTTTTGCTTTTTCTGCTTATTCTGCTTCTTCTTCTTCTTCTTCTTCTTCTTCTTCTTCTTCTTCTGCTTCTTCTTTTTCTGCTTCTCCAGCTTCTTCTTCTTCTTCTTCTTCTTCTTATTTTTATTCTTCTTTTTCTTCCTCTTCTTCTACTTCTACTTCTTCATCTGCCACATCTTCTCTTCTTCTTCTTCTTTTTTCTCTTCTTCGTCTTCTTCTTCTTCTTCTTCTACTTCTTGTTCTTCTTTTTCTTCTTCTTCTTCTTCTTCTTCTTCTTCTTCTTCTCCTTCTACCTCTTCTTCTTCTGCTTCTTCTTTTTCTTCTTCTTCTTCTTCTTCTTCATGTTCTGCTTGTTCTTTTTTTCTCCTTCTGCTTCCTCTTCTGCTTCTTCTTTTGCTTTTTCTGCTTCTTCTACTTCTGCTTCTTCTTATACTTCTACTTCTGCTTCTGCTTCTGCTTATGCTTCTGCTTCTCCTTCTCCTTCTCCTTATCCTTCCTTTTCTGCTTCCCCTTCCCCATCCCCTTCCCCTTCACCTTCTCCTTCTCCTTCTCCTCCTCCTCCTTCTCCTTCTCCTTCCCCTTCCCCTTCCCTTTCCCCTTCCCTTTCCCTTCCCCTTCACCTTTAGCTGCCCCTTCCCCTTCACCTTACCCTTCCCCTTCCCCTTCTCCTTCTCCTTCTCCTTCTCCTTCTCCTTCTCCTTCTCCTTCTCCTTCACCTTCTCGTTCTCCTCCTTCTTCTCCTCCTCCTCCTCCTCCTCGTCCTTCTCCTCCTCCTCCTCCTCCTCCTCCTCCAAGTCCTCCTCCTCGTCCACCCCCTCCTCGTCCTCCTCATCGTCCACCTCCTCCTCGTCCTACTCCTCGTCCTCCTCCTCATCCTCCTCCTCCTCCTACTCCTCAACCACCTTCTCCTCCTCCTTCTCCTCATCCTTCACCTTCTCCTTCTCCTTCTCCTCCTTCTCCTTCTCCTTCTACTTCTCCTTCTCCTTCTCCTTCTCCTTCTCCTTCTCCTTCTTCTTCTCCTCCTTCTCCTTCTCCTTCTCCCTCTTCTTCTCCTTCTCCAACTTCTTCTTCTTCTTCTTCTTCTTCTTCTTCTTCTACTTCTCCTTCTTCTTCTCCTTCTTCTTCTTCTTTTCCTTCTTCTTCTTCTTCAACTTCTTCTCCTTCTCCTTCTCCTTCTCCTTCTCCTTCTTCTTCTCCTTCTGCTTCTCCTTCTCTTTCTCCGTTTCCTTCTCCTTCTCCTTCTCCTTCTCTTTCTTCTTCTTCTTCTTCTTCTTTTGCTTCTTCTTCTTCTTTTGCCTCTTTTTCTTCTTCTTCTTCTACTCCTTCTCCTTCTCCTTCTTCTTCTTCTTCTTCTTCTTCTTCGTCTTCTTCTTCATAAAAAAAATATCCAAAAATGAAAAACCACGTTTATGGAATTTCAAATTGTTCTCTTATGGTGAATATTCTATGTAGTAAATAAATTTTTAAACTTTTAATGGCTAATTTTATAGCCAATAATTTTTTATCAAATGTAGCATATTTACATTGGGGCATTGTAAACTTTCCCGATGTATAGGCTATTATTTCATTGGCATCGGTTATTAGAACTTCTGGCCAAAAGAGGTCAGAGGCATTATTTTGTAAGATGACATCTTCATCTTCTATTCTAAAATATAGAATTTGTTTTGTTGTAAAAAATTCTTTAATTTGTTTTATTTCCTTAAGTTCTTTTGAAGTTAAAGAAATAGGAATTTTATTGATATTCTAGCGACGAGGTTGTTCGTCGTTTATTAGTTTGTATTTAGCTTGGTCGGTACCTAATTTGTTGTTTTGAGCTTTGATTTTTTAGGAGTGTTTAGGTATGAACTTTCGTCCATAGTTTAAAAGGCCTAAAAAACTTTGTAGTTGTTTTAAACTGGTGAAGTTTTTGGGAAACTCTTTTACTTTGGTATAGATTTGGTCTTGTAATTGTATTTGACAATTTTTTATTTTGTTTTCCTAGGAAGTCGATTTCAATTTTTAATAATTCGATCTTCTTTGGACTTAAGATAATATATCATCGATATAGGCAACGACATAAGGTAGATGCCCAAAAATTGAATTAATCCATTTCTGGAATATTTGGGATGCATTTTTCAAGCCAAATGGCATGACTAGCCATTCAAAATGGCCTTGCAGGAAACTAAAGGCAGTTAGCTCTATTGATGTTTGGTTTGCAAGCTTGATTTGCCAGAATCCTGATTTGGCATCAAATTTGCTATAGTATTTAGCACCTTGAATTTGTTTAATTAAGTGTTCGGCGGTTTGTATAAAATATCCATCGAATTTTGTGCAAGAGTTTAACTTACGATAGTTTATTACCATTCGAGCTTTGCTGAATTTTGTGCAAGGGTTTAACTTGCAATAGATTATGATCATTCGGGTTTTGCCCCGTTTTATTTCTGCATGATTCCATACTATAAAAGCTAGAGATGAATGTGAGTGTGCCTCTTTTGTATTAATTGTAAATTTAATAATTCGTGCATTTGACTGTTAAATTCTTGTTTATCTAATGGAGAAACCATTATACTATTTACTCGTATATTGGTATTCTGATATTGTTCTAAAAGTTCAATAAAACAATAGCGAGGGGATTTATCGAACCATTTTAAGGGATCATTAGAATATAAAGGTTCTAATAATTTATGCATAGTTTCTTCAAAAGGTGAGACATTAGGAAGATTGTAGGTATATATAGGATGTGTAAATGTATTTGCATCAATTAAAGAGGTGGTTTTGGAAGTTACACCACGCTGGGCTGTAGGGGTAAAACAAGGAGCAATACGAGCAGGGAGAGGGATACGAGGAACAGAGTGTCCATCAAAAGTAAAAAAGTGAGTATTAGAAGGAGCAAAATGGCAGAGGTTATCTAAACCAAATAAACAATCAGTGTTAAATTCAAGAGGCAATAAAGAAAAGCTAAACTAATAACATGTATGTGTATTATAAATATTGGGGATGGAGTTAGAAAGATTGGCAACCTTATGGGTAATTGGTACCTGCCTACCAATAAAATCTATAAGATAATCATCATAATTTAGCTTTTCATTCCATTATCAAACAACTATTTCTCAACGAAGAAGTGTATTATGATTCTTCTATTGAAAGACCAAGGATTATTGCTTGATTCAATGAGATACCTCGCTATCAAACCAATCTACGCAAGGGAATTGTTCATTAAGTTTACGTTCATACCAACTATCCTGAAGATTATGCAGGAATTATCCTAGATGTCTACAAAAATAGCCTTCAACAGTATGCCAACAAGTTCAATACTATTTTTGTTTTTAAATTTGGTCTATTTGGGAGGAAAGAGAATGCATAAACCTTTACTCAACAGTACAACTTTGGATGTTAGTCCGAGAAACATCAACCCCCAACCTCAACAAATTAAAGGCCAGTAGCTTTAATGAAGAAGAGGTTAGATGGTTTGCAGCTCAAGCTTTTTTTCATAAATTAAATTTTGAGATTAAATATTTGGCTAAACAAGTATCCTACGAAAAACATATTTGTTTCTTGGATACATTAGCCTTAGAAACCGAAGTACTTTCCCAAAAGGAAAGAAAAATGAAGATTTTCCTAAAAAACTTAAAATTAGGGAAAATCAGACAATCTGCCAAAGATGAATTTTTGACCCCAAAAAAGGAAGGGCATAATACCGATAATGAATTAGATGAGGACACAATAGAAGCCCTTGCACTCACTGATTAAAAAGCATGGTGGACCAAGTGGACCCAACAGTAGGCAAACATACAGCTCAAAGATTCTTCCAGCTCATATTGTACCATCATAATGGCGTACTACAAAAAAGGAGGCGCTTTATTCCTACCCACCTACTATTGTCAGTAGACATCAATAAGAGATTTCTTCTTTGCTAAGGAAGAGGTCTATAAATGATCTTACCTTCCCAACTAGAGGCATAGTAAAAAACTCCTCTCTCTTTCTTTCCAGTTCTCTTGTTTTGTGTGTTTCTCTACTATTTTGTTGTGAAGTGTGGGCGAAGTTTAAGAAGTTTAAGTGTGTTGTAAAAATTGGTATCATAGCCTTGTGCTCCACGGACCTATAAGTTTTATTTCTTATGCTTGTAAGATTTCTTATGTTTGGATAAACTCTTGTTTGTGTTCTCTTATTATTAAACTTGTTTGTAAAATGAGTTCGATTGATTTTAAGCTTCTTCTTCTTCTTAGTTTATTATATTTCTTTATGCTATGATGTAGGAAACGAACCATAGCTGTGCCTTTATTTTATGATGTCATCTACTAGGGAGGGTGGTCAGTGTAAAAATCCTTAACTTCCCCCAAAAAACCACGGGAACTTTGCAGCTTTGGAAAGGTAGATGTATCGTAAAACAATGGGTCAAAGTAGAAATATAACAAAAAGGAAGAACAAGTCTCTTAAACAATCCAAACTCTTCGTACAAACTTTATTAATAATAAGAAAACATAAACAATTAAAAACTATGAAAACCATCTTAATTCCTGATAATATGTTTCAGTGCCCTTAGAAAGAAAGTCTTCAGGATTATGAGCACATAATCCATTTACCTATCACAGTAGGAAATGACCCAGTCTTAGTAGGAATCTTAAATTATATTGTAGATCAATTAAAAGAAATCAAAGATAAGCTCCGAAATTTAGAGCAAAAACATAACACACAATTCCTTCATATAGGAACCAAATTAATCAAATATCATGGTTAAATTAAAATCATTTACTGTTATTATGGATCTACAACAACTCGATAAATCTTTTTATTTAGAATTTCTAGAATTACAAAAAAGGGAACTCTCTGGAGAAATTTCTAGTGAACAAATTTATACTTTCGATGAAAAAAATCACGAAGTTATAGACTTTTATAAAAATCAACTAGAAAATAATTATAACATTAAGATGGAAAGAGGAAAAAGTAGTAGAAGTACTCTATATCTCCTTAGTCCTCATGGTTATGTACCACTAGCACCCTAAAATCCTCCACTTCACTACTCCTAACGTAGATATGAGAGAATCTCAAGGCGATAATTTGGAACAAACAGTTCATACTACACCATCTTATTCGACCATGTTAAATTATGGAAAATGCTCTAATTGATGTTGATTACATAAAAATAAAAATAAACATGTAGAAGAAAAATGTTATTCTAATACATGGGGATTAACTCACAATATTGGTCATATCCCTTACAAAAGAGTAAAAGAATATTGCATAGAATGGACTCAAAAAATAAAAGGGACCATATTTATGCTTCCCACTACAATGAATGTATCCGAATATATACAACTCGCTACTTCATATTGGGAGGGAAAGCTTTATCATGGTTAACTAATTTCAAACGAAATAATCAAATAGAATGCCAAAAAATACTACAACAACAAGAAAAAGAAGTTGCAATAGAATCACTAGTTTCTTTACTAATTACTGAATTTATCAAAATGGAATGGTATGAAAATATAAATTATGATGAAAAACTAGATAAAATGAAACTATGTGACATCTGTATGTTAGACGAATTTGTCTCTACATGCATTGGATATATTTATCATATAACAGAAACAACGCAATAAGAATTCTGGATTCAACGATTTTTTTCAAAAATCACTTTTCCTTGGAATAATATAATATCCACAAAATATCAAAAATTAATAACATCTAGAGGAACTTTAAGAAAATATAATACAAGAATGCCTAGAAGAGCATGTGTAGAATCTATGGAAAAGATCTGCAAAAACACTTCTGCCCAGAAAAGAAATAAGCAGAAACTTAAAAATCTTCTAGAATGGGCTATAATTATTGTTCAATATTTTCAGAAGATTTAAATTACATTTATGGTTGTCTGCTAGTTTATGACTGGCATCTGTATTATTCCAAACCATATTCTAGAAAAAACCAAAGACAAAAAATATAAAATAAGCAAAAGAAAATGGAAACCTGAATTTAAACAAGATAAAAAATTTAAGAAAAAGAGATTTGTTAAAAAAATGTAATAAAAAAGGTAAAAAAATACTGTAGATATTTTAAATGTAATAAGGAAGGACATTATGCAAATAAACGTCTAGTTAATATCAAAAAAATTATAATTTCTAACATAGAGGAATATTCTATCAACATTGAAACAATTAATGAATTTTTAATAACATCAACTTTATCTATAAAATTACATTGTAATATGACTCTACAGAGTCTGAATCTCACATAGATGAATCCCAATCAGATTCAAAAAACATATAAAAGATTTTCACAATCTCAAAATCAATATGATTACAATAAATAAAACTTTGACTCAAATAAAGGTTATTCCTTTATTACCATCATTAAAGCTTCACAAAAAAGAGAGAATATCTTCACCAGGGTATACAATTTACATGGGAAAAATGCTTAGGCTTAAACCTTATCAAACTATAGAAGTAATATTAGATCAAATCATTTTAATCCCCTTTGGATACTATGGAATAATACATAATATCTTATATAATGCTAAAGAAAATTTCTTATAATAGAACCCATGACTTATCAAGCACCTACCGTTCTGATTAAAAACCAATTTAGAAGATTGGGATTATTAGTAATCCACAAATATGAGGATTTCCCATCATCTCATTTGAGAATAATAAAGGAAAAAACTTTGAAAATTCCAAAAAATATTAGGAATTCAGAATTAATATGAAAACAATCACTTCTAAAGAAGTAAATGCTACAAAGCTACATGACAGTATAGGAGAACAATTTAAAATCTTTGATGAAGATTTAGAGAAAATAAAAGAGGCTATACCTCATGGGGAAAAATGAGATTTATAAGCCCCTTCTTTTAAATCTCATTTTTTAAATAAACACACATATGTTTTAGTGTATGCAAGGAAATATAGAATTAAAGGTAGATGATGATTTAACATCCATCAGTCTTCTTAACAAAAACAAAAATAGACAAATTAAAAACTAAATATCCAAAAATAAAATACCTACACATAGGTATGATCCAACTAAAAATCACTCTATTTTGAAACAGAATAGATACACCAATAATGATCGTTTGCATGGATGAATGAATCATAAACAATCCCTATAGCAGCATTATTGCAGGTACTAAATCCAATCTTGCTAATAGATTATTCAGCATAAATATACATCTTAATTTTTGTATAAGTCTATACGATCGAAATGTTGAAAAGACTTGTACATTATCAATCAGGCTTAAAGGTATACAATTATTACCAGGATCCAAAATTCTAGGAATACAATGGGAATATTGTATGGCTCTAAATATTACTTCCATGATTAAAACTATTACTCCTAGTAATTTTGTAAAACTCTACAATGTTGGCATTGGCAAAACCATTCAACCAAAAAGTGGTAGACATACGACATCTAAAACTTGATAATGACATTCATCTTTTTGTAAAAACCTTAAAACCTAAGGTTCAAATACTTGTTGAATATTTTATTGTCTCCAATAATATAATTTCAACAATTATCAAAAACCCTATAAATCAAAAATCTTCTACCCTAAATCTTCCTCGATATTATGAAGAAAGTGAATCCTCTGAATCAATCGAAGCTCGATCGAGCATTCATATTCCTGTACAAGATCCTATAGAAGGACGTACTCAATGCCTTCTCAAAAATAAAAAATCTATTACCCCACCATAAATGGATTGAAGATCTGAAGTTTGGATTTTCTCAAAAATATCTAAGAGAGCTTCTACTTGACTAAGTCATTCTTCTAGATTCTGTATGGCCTTTGATTGTGTTATATAAGATCTGAGGAGCAAATTTTCTAAAAAATTTTTATAGCTTTCTTCTCGAGCTTATTGTGCCAATTGCCATTGTTTGAGAAGAAGATACTTTTTTCAATTTGAGTTAGCCAGTAATTAGCAGATCTCCATTCAATGCTTGGGATAGCTTTAAAACATCCATTGATTTTATCAAAAAACCTAGGATCTATTGTCCATAAGTCTTTATTGTACCAATCTCAGTTATGGTAGAAGCAAATGTCTTTCTTTTTTCTACCATATTATTACTTGTCATAAGATTGTTTTGTTTGACCAATATTTTGGCTGGTTGGGCTATGCGTTTCCCAATTTGTGTCTATTTGACCTTTGGAGTTTTCAAGTTGGCCAGTTGGGATTCAGCCAATTGGGCCTTTGAGATTCCGGCTTGTTCTGCCTTTGCCTTCTTGGGGATTACCTCTGTGAATTTCTCAGAACGTTTCATTTTTTGAACAAAATCCTTTAAAACCTGTAACTCTTCTTCATTCATCTTCTGCTAAGATAATCAGCCACAATGTTAGTAAAGCCAAGAATATATTTAACATTATAATTAAATATTTCTAAGTATAAGGCAAGACGTATACGTCTACGGTTTTCTTTTGGATTATTAATAGTCTTCTTTTGAAGAAAGTTGGCTATAGATTTATTATCTATTTCGATCGTGAACATTCTATGGAGTAAATGAATTTTTAAACTTTTAATAGCTAATTTTATGGCCAATAATTCTCTATCATATGTAGCATATTTACTTTAGGACTTCGTAAATTTTCTCGATGTGTAGGCTATTATTTCATTTGTATCAGTTATTAGAACTCCGGAACAAAAGAGGTCAAATGCATCTATTTGTAAGATGACATGTTCATCTTCTATTAAAAAATGTAGAATTTGTTTTGTTATAACAAACTCTTTAATTTGTTTTATTTCCTTTAGTTCTTCTGAAGTTAAAGAAATGGCAATTTTCTCGATATTCTAACGACGAGGTTGTTCGACGATTGGAATAAAATATCCATCAAATTTTGTGCAAGAGTTTAACTTGCAATAGTTTATGACCATTCGAGCTTGCCGCATTTTATTTCTGCATGATTCCTTACTATAAAAGTCGGAGAGAAATGTGAGCTGTTGCTCTTTTGTATTAACAATAAGAGAACCCAAATGAGAGTTTATTCAAACATAAGAAATCTTACAAGCTTAAGAAATAAAACTTATAGGTCTGCAGAGCACAAGGCTCTGACACCAATTTTTACAACATGCTTAAACTTCTTAAACTTCACTCACACTTCACAACAAATAGTAGAGAAACACACAAAACAAGAGAGCTAGAAAGAAAGAGAGGATTTTTTCGACTACCCCTCCAGTTGGAAAGGTAAGGTCATTTATAGACCTCTTCCTTAGCGAAGAACAAATCTCCTATTGATGTCTGCCGACAATAGTAGGTGGATTGGAATAAAGCGCCTCCTTTTTTGTCGTGCATCATTATGATGGAACAATATGAGATGGAAGAATCTTTGAGTTGTAAGTTTGCCTGCTGTTGGGTCCACTAGGTCCACCATGCTTTTTAATCAGTGAGTGCCAGGGCTTCCATTATGTCCTCGTCTAATTCATTATCATTATTATGCCCTTTTGTTTCTAGGGTCAAAAATTCATCTTTGGCAGATTGTCCGATTTTTCCTAATTTTAACTTTTTTAGGAAAATCTTCATTTTTCTTTCATTTTGGGAAAGTTCTTCGGTTTCTAAGGCTAATGTACGCAAGAAACAAATAGTTTTTCCACAGAATACTTGTTTAGCCAAATATTTAATTCCAAAATTTAATTTATGGTAAAAAATCTTGAGCTGTAAACCATCTAGCCTCTTCTTCATTAAAGCTGCTGGCCTTGAATTTGTCAAGTTGGGGGTTGATGTTTCTCAGACTAACATCCAAAGTTATACTACTGAGTAAAGGTTTATGTATTATCTATCCTCCCAAATGGACCAAATTTTAAAAACATAAGTATTATTTAACTTGTTGGCATACTGTTGAAGGTTATTTTTGTAGACATCTGGGATAAATCTTGTATAATCTTCAGGATGGTTTGTATTAGAATAAACTTCATGAATAATTCCCTTACATAGATGGGTTTGATAGCAAGGTATCTTGTTGAAGCAAGCAATAATACTTGGTCTACTCATCCAATTCAACATTAGAAATGAACAGACAAGAAAACTTGAAGCAGAGGCTAAAGTGCAATATATGCTTCAACTATACCAGCAACAAATCCTGGACAAAGAAAAGTTACTGTTGTTTTTTAAACAACTCGAAGAGACCAATATCAAACAACTATTTCTAAACGAAGAAGTTTATTATGAGTCTTCAGTCAAAAGACCAAGGAAGTCTTTGATGCGTATTCGAAGAAGATCTGAAGTTTTGATTTTCTCAAAAATTTCTAAGAGAGCTTTTACTTGACTAAGTTGTTCTTCTTGATTCTGTATGGCCTTTGATTGTGTTGTAGAAGATATGGAGAGAAAATTTTCCAAAGGATTTTTATAGCTTTCTTCTCAAGCTTGTTTTGCTGATTGCTGTTGTTTGAGAGGAAGATAACTTTTTTCAATTTGAGTTGACAGATCTCCATTCAGTGCTTTGATAGCTTTAAAACATCCATTGAATTTCTCAAAAAATGTAGGATCTATTGTCTGTAAGAATCTTAAATTATATTGTAGAACCCGCTTAAACTTCTTAAATTTCACTCACACTTCACAATAAATGTAGTGAAACACACAAAACAAGAGAGCATGAAAGAAAGAGAGCTTTTTTTTGTTGCACCTCTAGTTGGGAAGGTAAGGTCATTTATAGACCTCTTCCTTAGCGAAGAAGAAATCTCTTATTGTTTTCTGTCGACAATAGTACGTGGGTAGGAATAAAGTGCCTCCTTTCTTTGGATATTGTCCAATTTTCCTTAATTTTAAGTTTTTTAGGAAAATCTTCTTTTTTTTCCTTTTGGGAATGTTCTTTGGTTTCTAAGGCTAATGTATCCAAGAAAGAAATAGTTTTTTCACAAGATACTTGTTAAGCCAAATATTTAATCCCAAAATTTAATTTATGGAAAAAATCTTGAGCTGCAAACCATCTAGCCTCTTTTTAATTAAAGCTGCTGGCCTTGAATTTGTTAAGTTGGGGGGTTGATGTTTCTCGGACTAACATCCAAAGTTGTACTGTTGAGTAAAGATTTATGTATTCTCTTTCCTCCCAAATGGACCAATTTTAAAAACAAAAGTAGTATTGAACTTGTTGGCATACTGTTGAAGGCTGCTTTTGCAGACATGTGGGATAAATCCTATATAATCTTCAAGATGGTATCTATTAACATAAACTTTATGAAAAATTCCCATTTGTAGATGGGTTTGATAGCAAGGTATCTCGTTGAAGCAAGCAATAATCCTTGGTCCTTTGACTGAAGAATCACAATAAACTTCTTCATTGACAAATAGTTGTTTGATATTAGTCTCTTCAAGTTGTTTAAAAAACAATAGTAATTTTTCTTCATCCAGGATTTGTTGCTAATATAGTTGAAGCATATCTTGCATTGTAGTCTCTACTTCAAGTTTTCTTATCTGTTCATTTCTAATGTTTTTATAAAATGAGTTAGATTGATTTAAGCTTCTTCTTCTTCTTCTTAGTTTATTATATTTCTTTATGCTATGATCTAGGAAACAAACCATAGTCATGCTCTTATTTTATGAAGTCATCTACTAGGGAGGGTGGTCAGTGTTAAAATCCCTAAACTTTCACAGAAAACCATAGGAACCTTACAATTTTAGAAGGGTAGATGTACCATAAAATAATGGGTCAAAGTAGAAATATAATAAAAAAAAGAAGAACAAGTCTCTTAAACAATCCAAACTCTTCGTACAAACTTCTTTAATGATAAGAAAACACAAAAACTTAAAAACTATGAAAACAATCTTAATTCTTGATAATACGTTTCAGTGCCCTCTAAAAGAAAGTCTTCAAGATTATAAAAACATAATCCATTTACCTATCATAGTAGGAAATGACCTTCCCTTAGTAGGAATCTTAAATTATATTGTAGAACAATTAAAAGAAATCAAAGATATGCTCCAAAATTTAGAGCAAAAACATAACACACAATTCCTTCATATAAGGACCAAATTAACCAAATATCATGGTTAAATTAAAATCATCTATTGTTATTATGGATCTACAACAACTCGATAGATCATTTGATTTAGAATTTCTAGAGTTACAAAAAAGGGAACTCTCTAGTGAAATTTCTAAGGAACAAATCTATACCTTCTATGAAAAAAATCACGAAGTTATAGGTTTTTATAAAAATCACCTAGAAAATAATTATAACGTTAAGATTGAAAGAGGAGAAAGTAATTGTACTTTATATCTCCTTGGTCCTTAGAGTTATGTACCACAACCACCCCAAAATCCTCCACTTCACTCTACTCCTGAAGTAGATATGAGAGAATCTCAAGGTGATAATTTGGAGCAAACAGTTCATACTACACCATCTTATTCAACTATGTTAAATTATGGAAAATGCTCTGGTTGACGTTCATTCCATAAAAATAAAAGTAGACATATAGAAGAAAAACATGATCATAATACATGGGAATTAACTCTCAATACTGATGATATCCCTTACAAAAGACAAATAATATTGTGTAGAATGGACTCAAAAAATTAAAGGGACCATATTTATGCTTTCCCCTACAATAAATGTATCCTAACATATACAAATTGCTACTTCATATTGGGAGGGGAATGCTTTATCATGGTTAACTAATTTCAAACAAAATAATCAAATAGAATGCTAAAAAAATACTACAACAACAAGGAAAACAAGTTGCAATAGAATCACTAGTTTCTTTACGAATTACTGATTTTACCAGATCATAATGGAAAGAAACGCTAAATTATGATGAAAAACTACATAAAATGGAACTATGTGACATCTGTATCTACATACATTGGATATATTTATCATATAATGGAAACAAAGAATAAAGAATTCTGGATTCAAAGAGTTTTTTCAAAAATCCCTTTCCCTTGGAATAATATATTATCCACAAATATCAAGAATTAATAACATCAAGAGAAACTTTAAGACAACATAATATGGGCATGCTCAAAAGAGCATGTGTAGAATCTATGGAAAATATCTGTGAAAACACTTCTGCACAAAAAGAAATGAGTAGATGCTTAAAATCTTCTAGAATTTGTTATAATTAATGTACAAACTTTTTAGAAGATTTAAATTACATTTATGGCTATCCACCAGTTTATGATTGGCATCCCTATTATTCCAAACCATATCCTAGAAAAAACCAAAGACAAAAATATAAAATATCTAAAAGAAAATGGAAACTTGAATTTAAACAAGATAAAAAATTTAAGAAAAAGAAATTTGTTATGAAATATAATAAAAAGAAAGGCTAAAAATTTTGTAGATATTATAAATGTAATAAAGAAGGACATTATGCAAATAAATGTTTAGTTAATATCAAAAGAATTATAATTTCTAACATAGATGAATATTCTATCAACATTGGAATAATTGATGAAATTTCTAATGACAGCAACTCTATCTACGAAATTACATCATAATAACTCTGTAGAGTCTGAATCTGACATAGATGAATGCCAATTGGATTCAAAAAGCATCTACAAGATTTTGACAAACTCAAAATCAATATGATTACAATAAATAAATCTCTAACTCAAATAAAGGTTATTCCTTTATTACCATCATTAAAGCTTCCCAAAAAAGACAGAATATCCTTGCCATGGTATACAATTTACAAGGAAAAAATGCTTAGGCTTAAACGTTATTGAACTATAGAAGTAAAGTTAGATCTAATCATTTTAATCCCCTTTGGATACTATGGGATAATACATATCATCCCATATCATGCTAAAGAAAATATCTTTATTACCCATGGGATAATATAACCCATTACTTACCAAGAACCTGTCGTTCTGATTAAAAGCATTAGTTTAGAAGATTGAGATTATTTAATCAGACCCAACCAAGCACAAAATACTAGGCAGATATCTGATCTGAAGATCGATAATCTGTGATCCCACATGCTGATCCTAGTGCCACTAGGCAGGTATGGTACCATACCCTTCAACCAATACTGAGCCTGGTGTAAATCATTATTGGTCATAGCACATAACATTAGGTAGATATCTGATCCGAAGATCGATACCCTATGATCCTACATGCTGAGCCTAGTGGTGAAGATAATTTTCTCTCGAAATCCTATTTTTACTACCATTTTTCAACCATAAATCCAGATAATTGTGCGATATCAAAAGACATTTCATTCTATATTATTTCTCTCTTTACCATACCTCTTCTTTTTTAGTTGTTATGAAATTGAAATAAATAACAACATATGCAATAACCAAAACACCATGTGATAGTAAACAAACCATGTAAAAATACATAATAATGTGCTACACCATAGGGTTAAGAATTTATCTACCTGGATTTGCTGTACAAATCATCTTACCCACTTCTAATTTGTTTTCTTGATGTCCTACAAGGCCATAATCAAAAATTAAAATGTGCTCATTAACCAAAAGTGCTTTCCAAAAAGTTTTCTCCAAACAAATCTCAAAATTTCCTTCGACGCTCACTATTTTCTTACGGAATGGCTTCCATCGGTGCTGGACCTCCCATGCCCAGTGTTCCCAGTTCAACAGTGCATCTTGATCCAAGGCCTGGATCAGTTCCCTGTCCGACGGAACCGAAACATTTCACCAGCGCTGGACTGGTCGGTTCACGCACTGAACCGGTCAAATCCAGCTCAGCTTCCACCCTTTTGGTCTCTGCCACTCATTAGAAAGCCTTACACAACCCCGATGATGACGCATTTTTTTCTTACCTTATAGAAATCCTTATGAGCTGTTTTTGTCGCATACCGAAACTTCGCTAAGCAAGGTAGCAACTGTCAGAAATCTCCCCCTTGCAACTCTGGCAACCTCCCTACAGTCGGTGTTAGTAGAAGCATTTTTCAAATGCACCCTGGTTTTGGCTTTTATAACTGCTGCCGAAATTTTTCGAACCCTCGTAAACCGACTTGCCCGAAGGTTCGTGAAACACCCCTTCTGAATTCTTTATTTGCACATATATCCTCTGCCTAGAGAAATTGACCTACACCCAAATTCCTAAAATTAGATATATACCGAACACAGCCAACATCTTTAAAATTACAAATATAACTTCCACCAAAACGAATTGAGCTATGCCTATATTTACAAAATTACAAATCTATCCTCAATGTTACGAATTTATCCTAGATCTTTAAAAATTCATAATTTATTCCTTAGAGCTCTGAATATTACAAACTAAATATCGTTGGACTCATCTCAAAGAGCACTTTCAACAAAAAAATAAAATAAGAGAAAACTAAAGCTGTTACAATTTTCTTTCCTTTCAAAAATTTCGTCCCAAAATTTAGACAGCTCTGGGTATCGAGTGATCATATCTTCCTCTACTTCCCATGTAACTTCTCTTTCTGTTTGACCATGCCATAAGACTTTAACCATGGGAATAACTTTATTTCTTAACCTTTTCACTTATCAATCAAGGATCCTCATTGGTGTTTCTAGATAAGTCATATCTTTCTTAATTTCTATATTTGGATCCATGTAGCTCACCACATAGGAGGGATCTAGAATATATCTACTTGAAACTGAGACATGGAAAACATTATGTACTCTTGTCAACTGAGGAGGTAAAGCAAATTGATATGCCACTTGTCCAACCCTTTCCAATATTTGAAAAGGATTAATGAATTTAGGCTTTAATTTTCTTACCCTTCTAAACCTTATGATACCTTTTGTTGGGCTTACTTTAATAAATACATGCTCTCCCTCTTAAAATTCTACCATTCGGTGCTTGACATCATAGTATTTCTTTTGTCTGTCTTAGGCTGTTTTCATTCTTCCTTGAACAGTTTTGATCTTTTTCATTACTTCTTCAACAAATGCAGGACCCATCAAACTTCTTTCCTTCCCTTCGTTCCAGCATAGTGGTGATTGACATTTTCTACCATAAAGTACTTCATATGGAGCCATTCCAATGCTGGACTGATAACTTTATTATAGGCAAATTCTACTAGCGATAAGTGACTTTCCCAATCTCCTCCAAAATCTAAAATACAAAGTTGCAACAAATCTTCAAAGGTTTTTATTGTTCTTTTAGATTGACCATCTATTAGAGGGCCATACTAAACCTTAAACTTGTACCAAAAGCTTGATGCATACTTTTCCAAAAGTGAGAAGTAAATTTAGGATCTTTATCAGAGATAATAACTTTTGAAATCTCATGCAATCTGATAATTTGCTTTACATATTCTTGAGCTAATTTTTCAATAGAATGAATAATCTTAATAGCAAAAAAATAAGTAGATTTTGTTAGTCTATCCACAATTACCCAAATTACATCATGACCTGTAGGTGATCTTGGTAATCCAACTACAAAATCCATTGACACTTCCTCCCATTTCTATTATGGTACTAATAATGACTGTAGTAATCCTCTATGCTTTTATTATTCTCCTTTGACTTGTAGACAAATTAAACACCTTTGAACCCAAGTAGCTACATCTTTCTTCAACCCTGGCCACCAGTATTATTGTCTTAGCCCTTGATACATTTTATTCTCTCCCAGATGTATGGAATAGCTAGAGTTGTGAGCTTCTTTTAATAATATTTCTCTAAGTTGCTGATGTACTGGTATACATAATCTATCTTGAAATTGGAGTAGACTATCCTGATCAAATTTAAATTCATATTCTCATCCTTTGTGGACCCTTTGGATTATCTTTTTTAATTCTGGGTCTTTAGCTGGTCTTCTTTAATAGACATCAACCAATCTATCCTTACAGATAGGTGAGCTAACAATGTCGTGTTTCTTCGTATTTTGTATTCCAATTGCAACTTGTCCATCTCAATTGCTTTTTTTGTGGGGTAGTTAATAAGCTATTAACCTTAGCTTTCTTACTAAGAGTTTTTGCCATCACATTTGCTTTACCTGGATGATATGTGATTTTCACATCATAATCTTTGATAATTTCCAACCATCTTCCTTGCCTAAAATTTAATTCTTTTTGAGTGAAGATATATTTTTTAAGCTCTGATGATCGATAAATATCATGCATTTAACTCCATATAAGTAATGTCTCCAAATTTTTAGGGCAAAAATTATAGTTGCTAACTCTAAATCATGCATAAGATAATTCTTTTCATGTGGCTTAAGCTATCTAGATGCAAAGGTAACTACCTTGTGATGTTGCATCAATACACAGCCTAACCCTTACTACGAGGCAACACTGTATATTTGATAACCTTCTATGCCTTCTGGCACTACTAGAATTGGAGCTGTAGTTAATTTCTCTTTCAGTATTTAGAAACTATTCTCACAAGCTGCATCCTATTCAAATTTTATTATTTTATGTGTTAAATTGGTTAATGGTGTGATAATTTGAGAAAACCCCTTGACAAACTTCCTATAATATCTGGCTAATTCCAAGAAGCTTCTGACCTTAGTCACAGTTGTGGGTCTTGGCCAATCTATGATAGCCGAAATCTTTTGTGGATCCACAAAGATCCCTTATGCATTGAGAACATGTCCTAAGAAAATGACTTTGGATAACCAAAACTCACATTTTGAGTACTTGGCATATAATTGGTTTTCTCTCAAAGTTTGTAATGTTAAATGCAAATGTGTACCATGTTCTTCTAGGGATTTATAATAAATTAGGATATCATCAATAAAGACAATAATGAAGTGGTCCAAATATTTCTTGAACACTCGATTCATTAAATATATAAAGGTTGCTGGTGCATTGGTTAGCCCAAAGGGTAGACTAAGAATTCATAGTGTCCATACCTAGTTCTGAATGTTGCCTTCGAAACATCTTCTTGCTTGATTTTTAACTTATGATATCCATATCACAGATCAATTTTGAAAAATACAACTGTTCCATGCAATTGATCAAATAACTCATCAATCCATGGCAAAGGATATTTGTTCTTGATAGTGATTTTATTGATTTCTCGATAGTCAACACACATACGAAGACTACAGTCTTTCTTTTTCATAAATGGGATAGGCTTCCCCCATGGAGACACACTTGGCCTAATAAATCCTTTGTCTAATAATTCTTGTAGTTGTATTTTGGCTTCTTATAGTTCAATAGGTGCAATATGATAAGGAGATTTCGAAATTGGCTCAGTATAGGAAATCAATCAAATTTCAAATTCAATTTTCCTATTTGGGGGTTTCCCTGATAATTCCTTAGGAAAAATATCCAAATATTCTTTAACTATCAGAACTTTTGAGGGTTGATAAAATTGTCCATCCAAATCCACAATAGATACCAGACTTCCATCATATCCTTTCTTTAGTAGCTTATGGGCTTTGAGCATAGTCATGATAGGAATTTTTCTCTCTTGGCCAAAATAGATTAATTTATCTTCTCCAGGGATTCGGATTTCAATCCTCTTTTCATAGTAATCTATTTTTACTTTATGCTCAAACAACTAATCCATGCCAAGGATTATATCAAATTCTGTCAAAAATAAGATGTGTAGCAATACTGAGAATTACTTTCCTCCAATGTCTATCTAATCCTTAATAAACTTTTTGACACTGATACTGTTTCCATCCGACATGTTTACTACTAATAGATCTTTCATGGAGTTTAATAAGGCATTTATTTGTTTCGATGCATTAGTGGATATAAAAGAATGTGAGGCTCCACAATCAAAGAGCACAGAAATAGGTAAGTTGTGTAACACTAGCATACCTATATAATAACGTCAGTAGAGTGTATTAGTGGATATAAGAGTGTGAAGCTCCATAATCAAAAGAATATAGAAAAAGGCAATTTGTATAACACGAGCGTACCTATAATGACGTACGTAGAGTGCAGAGCATCTTGCTGAGTGATCAAATAAATACGTGCCTGACCTCCTCTTCCTGTCGCTCCACCTCTAACTACATCACCTGAAGTCATCACAGATCTATGGCCTCTATCTTGGCTTGCATCATCTCTAACTCTACTGGTTGAAGCACTGACCGTTTTAAATTCTAAAAATTTTGGGAAATCTCGAGCAATATGCCCTAGTTCTTTGCATAGATAACATCTGATTGGTTAGATAGACTCTGATCTTCATTCGCCCATATGCCATTTTCCAAATTTCTCATATCCACTCTTTCCACTTGAACTCAAACTAGCTATGCTAGTGCTCGGTTCATATGGTCTGAACTTATTAGATCTTCAATAAGTGGAAGTTTCTTCTCTTGAAAAAGTAAGACTACCTCTTTTTCTTGTGAATCTAAATTTAGACTTTAGAGGATCAAATCTTTTCTTCTCTTCTTCTTTACTAGTTGCCAACAAACTGAGTTCTAGCTCAATCGTACAGGAATGCTCTAATAACTCCACATAGTTTGTTGTTCAGCTACTACTAAAGTTGCTCGAAGTTCGTCCCATAGGCCTTGTCAAAATATGTGACATCATTATTCTTTGGGTGTTACTAACTGGGGCACATATTTAGTCAGGTGGGAGAATTTGATTTCATATATAGTAATTAATAGATTACCTTGCCTGTGATTAATCAACTCTTCCCTTATTTTGGCTTTAATTGAAAAGGGCATATACCATTGCTCAAATTCTTTTGTGAATTCTTCCCAGGAGATGTCTTTCATTGGTCGACTTGAAAATCGAAGCTGATATCGAGAACTCCACCACAGTCTGGTAGCATCTTATAGTACCAAAACTGCCAATGCTCTTTTCTGTCGGTTGGGCAAGACATCTCTTCAAAGATAATATTCATGAGCTCTAGTTAGTTTTCAGCAATCATAGGATCCTCTTCCATAAAAAAAGAAGGGGATGAAATAACTTGATATCAACAACCCCTATGAAAGGGTATTACATGAGGTATATATTAACACCTCTCAGCCTGATGACTATAAGTGATACATTCCATACATATGTCAGCAAAGCTTAAAAATGTATTCCAACAAATTTTCTAGTCTTTCTTTTTTGAATATGGTCAGTTTGGGAAGAACGTGAATACCTCAGTTGTTATTCTGCTATCTAACTTTGGATGCTAATGATGATTTTAGACACTCCTAAATTAGAGGAATTCAAAAAAAGCACTTTTAATGAAGAAGATGAACGATGGAAAGCTACAACAGAATTCTTCCAGGCAATAGATTTTTGTACCAAATATTTAGCAAAAAAGAGTACATGGTGGCAAAATGGTTTTTTTCATTGACACACTAGCAACTAAACAAGAAGAAGAAGCCTCTAGATTTCAAAAAATAAGGACATTTCTCAAAAAGATCAAGTTAAGATGAATCAGACAATAGGCAAAAGAAGAATTTTACAATTTGGAAAATCTGTCCTACGTAGGCTCTGAAAATGACAATGAGCTAGATGAAGACACCATGAATGCACTAGCACTTACTGATTCCAATTGTGTCATTAAGTCTGATTAAGTAATCCCAATCTTTGAGACTGGTATTTTTAATCAAAACTGTCGGTGCTTGATATGTCATGGGTTTTATTATCCCATGAGTAATAAAGATATTTTCTTTTGTATGGTAAAGGATATTATGTATTATCCTATAGTATCCAAAAGGTATTAAAATGATTAGTTCTAATGTTTCCTCTATAATGCAGTATCATTTGAGTGTAATAATTTTTCCCATATAGATAGTATGTCTTGTAGAGGATATTTTTTCTTTTTTGGAAATTTTTAATGAAGGTAGTAAAGGGGTCATTTTAATTTGAGTTAATGTTTTATTTATCATTATCATGTTAATTTTGAGTTTTTCAAATTCTTGAATATTTGTTTCTGAATTTTGTTCAGAATCGGTGTCTATAGAATTGGACAAGGTATAATAAGATGAAATTTCATAGTGGGAATTATCTTAAAAAATTTCATCAATAGTTCCTATATTTATAGAATACTCATTTATGTTAGATATAATTATACTTTTGATATTAACAGGACATTCAATTGCATAATGTCTTCTTTTCTTTCCAAAAGAAGGTTTCGAGTATTGACTCCAATTATAAACTAGAGGACAACAATAAATATAATTTAAATCTTCTGAAAATTTTGAGCAACAATTGTAGCCCATTCTAGAAGATTTTTAATTTCTACTCATTTCCTTTTGGGTAGAAATATTTTCACAAGTTTTTTCATGGCTTCTTCACAAGCTCTTCTGAGCATGCTAGTGTTATGTTGTTTCATTGTTCATTGTGAGGTCAATAATTTGTTATATGTTGTAGAAATTATGTTACTCCATGGGAAGGGTATTTTAGAAAAGAGCCCTTGAATCCAAAATTCTTACTGAAGAGTTTTGTCTAAATGATAAATATATCCTATGTATGTAGAAAAAAATTTGTATAACATACATATATCACATAATTTCATTTTATGAAGTTTTTCTTCATAATTTTGATTTTCATTCTATTTGGATCTAGTAAAATCTGCTACTAATAAAGAAATTAACATTTTAATTTTTGTTTGTTTAGTTTGTTGTTGTAGAATGTTTTGACATTCTTGGGTATTATTTTTTTCAAAATTTGTTAACCAAGCTAATGCATTTCCTTCCCAGTATGAAGTAGCAAACTATACATATTCTAATACAGTCTTAGTGGGAAGTAGCATGAATATGGTTCCCTTTATTTTTTTGGTCCATTCTACACAATAATCTTTTATTTTTTTTTGTAAGGAATGTGATCTATATTAATGTTAAACCCAAGGAAGAGGAGTCTTATTTTTCTTCAAAATGTCGATTTTTATTTTTATGGTATATACGCCAATCAGAGTGTTTACCATAATTTAGCATGGTAGAATATGAGGAGTCATATGGACTTGTTCTATGTTATCTCCTTGTGATTATCTCATATTGATTTTAGGAGTGGGAATATGTGGAGGAGGTAGAGAAGGTTGATGTGGTCAAGGAGATTGTGGTACATATCCTAGTGGACCAAGAAGATAGAGAGTAATACTTTCTCTTCTTTCCATGTTGATTTTATAATCCGTTTGAGATTTATAAAAATCTATTAATTGTTGAATTTGTTCATAATATGTATAAATAATTTCACTGGGGATTTCTCCAGTAAGTTCTTTCTTTTGAAGTTCCAAGAACTTTAAATAAATTGATTTGTCTAATTTTTCTAAATCCATAACAAAATTTAATGATTATAGTTTAACCATTTATTGTTTGGTTAATTTTGTTCCAATATAATGGAATTTTGATGCAGTAGGTTGATTAGTTTTTTCAAGTTTTATAATCTTATCTTTGATCTCTTTTAACTTATCTACGATAAAAGTAAAAATTCGTACGATGGCAGGATCTTGTCTTACTATGGTAGGTAAATGGATTATGTGTTCATAATCATGAGTATTGTTAGTAACTTGAAATATGAATACCATTACTTCTGAGAAGTAAATACTACAGAACTACACGATAGTGTAGGAGAACAATTTAAAATCTCTGGTGAAGATCTAGAGAAACTCAAAGAGGCTATACCTCACGAAGAAAAAAATGAGATTTATAAAATCCTATCTTTTAAACCTCGCTTTCTCAATAAACATACATATATTTTTGAATGTATGCAAGGAAATATAGAATTAAAAGGTGATGGTGATCTAACATCCATCAACCTTCTTCATAAAAAAATAAAAAAAATTAAAAACTAAATACCCTAAAATGAAATACATATGATAAAGTATTTGTTTTCATGTAGTAGGTTGATTAGTTTTTTTCGAGTTTTATAATCTTATCTTTGATCTCTTTTTACTGAACTACGATAAAATTTAAAATTCCTGCTATGATAGGATCTTGTCCTACTGTCATAGTTAAATGGATCATGTGTTCATAATCCTGAGTTTTGTTAGTAACTTGACATTGATAAGTGTCATTGGGGACCAAGATACCTTTCATGTTTTAAGGACTTTGTGTCATAATAATATCATACGTTTGTATAAAGGATTTTGATTTTTGAATTACCTTTCTCATTCCTTTTTTTTATTTTCTACTTTGACCCTTGTTTGTGTGGCTACGTCTATCCTACCTTCAAAACCTCTAGGATTTCTCATGTTTTTTTTAGGGGATGATAGGGAGTCTTTCTAAACCACTAACTCTAACAGACCACTTCATATAAAAAGAGCACAACGTCAATTCATTTCCTACATCAAAGCGTAAAAAAATTCAAAAAACTACTAGCAAAAAAGTAATGCAAATAAACTAACCCATTACACAAACTAAGATATTATTAAGACACAAAGTAAGTATTTAGTTATTCATACAAAGAGAAAAGATATAGGAAGAAAGCATATAGTACTTACAGAAAGAGCACTTTGGCTCTGATACCAAATGCACATGCGCAACAGCAATGCAAACAGCAAACAACACTCTTACACACAGAACACACACCGATATATAGAGAGGGACTATTACACAAAGGAGAGTAGGAGAGTTGGGAGGAAGACAAAAGACTTGAGGACTCAAGACTGGTTTCTTATACCCTCTTCTTCTACAATTATGGGTTTTTATAGATGTGTTTGCTTTGGTAGGAAGCTTTGGTTGTACACTTTTGCTGTAGCCTTTAGTTGGTGCAGTTTCTTTTTCTTGCTGGTGCTCTGGTGTCTTTTTTGTTGGCAATCTGGTGGCCTTTCCTTTATTTTGATTTCACGATATCTTTTATTAATGCGTCTGGTGTTTGTTGAGCTTTACTTTTCGAATGGGTCCACCATGCTTAATCAGTAAGTGCTAGTGCATTCATGGTCTCTTCATCTAGCTCATTGTCATTTTCAGAGCCTACGTAGGACATATTTTCCAAATTGTAAAATTCTTTTTTTGCTTGCAGCCCAATTCTTCTTAACTTGATATTTTTTAGAAATGTCCTCTTTTTTTGAAATCTAGAGGCTCTTCTTCTGTTTTAGTTGCTAGTGTGTCAATGAAAAATACCGTTTTTCCACCATGTACTCTTTTTGCTAAATATTTGGTGCAAAAATCTATTTTTGGAACAATTCTGTTACAAGACTTTCCTTCGTTTATCTTCTTCGTTAAAAGTGCTTGTTTTGAATTCCTCTAATTCAGGAGTGCCTGAAATCCTCATTAGAATCCAAAGTTGGACAACAGAATATAGTTGAGGTATTCACTTCTTCCTACACCTACCATATTTGAAAAAAAAGACTATAAAAAATTTGTTGGAATACATTTCTAAGCTTTGCTGACATATGCATGGAATGTATCCTTTATAGTCATCAGGCTGAGAGGTGTTAATGTATACATCAGGTACAATACCCTTTCGTAGGTGTTGTTGATATCGAGGTATTTCATTAAAGCATACTATGAGTCTGGGTCTTGAATCTCCTGTATAGAAGAGTTCTTCTGTATTAAAAAGTTGTTTAATGTTAGTTTCTTCCAGTTTGTTGAAGAATAGAACTAGTTTATCTTTGTTTTGGATCTGTTGTTGGTATAACTAGAGCATCTCTTGTATCTTGACTTCTACTTCTAGTTTTCTTGTTTGTTCAGTTTGAACATTGAATTGTTGCAAGGTAGGCAAGAAGTCTTTAATCCTGAAATGGATTAAGTCAAAAGTTTTTGAGAAAAGATTTCAACTAAAAGCTTCTATTTTTGGCAATTATTGTCCTAAGGCTTGTAAAGTCGTTAACTGTGTTGTAGAGGATCTCGTGAGTAGATCTTCGAGACTCTTTTTGTACTTATCATCCTTTTCAATTGTAGAGCAGAGTTTTGTTTCATTTCCAGATGAATTTTTTCTATCTATGTTAGCCAATAGTTGGCTGCTCTCCAATTGTTTCCTTAGACTGCTTTGAAACATCCATTGAGTTTATCAAAAAATTCTTGATCGGATGTTTTTAATTCTTTGTTATACCATTCTTTGGTAACTATTGCTGCAAAGGTTTTGCCTTTTTCAACCATACCTAATGAACCTTTTTCCTGGGCAAGAATTTAGCTGGCATTGTTTCTTCAAGACTTTTGGTCAAAACTTGGGTTTTTATCATGTCTTTTTCTGCCTCTTGGGCCTTGCTGAATGTTAAAGCTTGTTGGGCTTTGCTGGAAGTTTCAACTTGTAGGGCCTTTGAGGATGATTCGACCTGTTGGGCCTTATTGGAGGATTCGGCCTTTTCCTTCTTTGGGAGAACTTCTTGTGAACTCTCCCATTCTTTTCATTTTATCAACAAATGCTTTTAAGAAATATAAATTGTCTTCATTCATTGCCTGGACAAGAAATCATCAAGAGTATTAGTAAAACCATGGATATATTTGACATTATAAGAATAAATTTCTAAAGAAAGAGCAAGACATATGCGTCTTAGATCTTCTTCAGGGTTATTCGAAGTTTTCATTTATGAAAATTGTGCAACAGACTGATTGCCTGTTTTTATTATAAATGTTCTATGTAAGTGATAAATTTTTAGACTTTTTATTGCTAGTTTAATGGCTAGGTAATTCTTTGTCATATGTGACATGCTTGTGTTGTGTTTTATTGAATTTTCCCAATGCATAAGCTATTATTTCTGATGTATTGGTAATGAGAACACCAGACCAATACATATCCAAAGCATCTATTTGTAATATTATAGAATTAGTTTCTTTAGGAAAATAAAGGATTTGTTTTGTAGTAACAAATGCTTTAATGTTTTTTATTTCTTTTAGTTCAGCTTTTGTTAAAGAAATAGGTATTTTTTTATATTCCAACGACATGGCTATTTGCCAGATGTTTTTTAATATTTTTCTTGTTCTTCAGCTAATTTATTTTGCAAGACTTTTATTTTGGAAGATAATTTTTGGTATAAATTTTCTTTTATAATTTAATAGGCCTAAAAAACTTTGTAGTTGTTTAAGATTAGTAAACGTTTCAAGGAATTCTTTTACTTTAGAATAGATATGATCTTGTAATTGTATTTGACAATTTTTTATTTGTTTTCCTAGAAAATCAATTTCTGTTTTGAATAATTCAATTTTCTTAAGGCTCAAAATAATACCATGATTTAACATGAGTTTGATAATATGTAAAAGATGGTCTTCATGTTCTTCTTCTGTTTGTGAGAAGACAAGAATGTCATCAATGTATGCCACTACATATGATAAATGGCCAAAGATAGAGTTGATCTATTTTTGGAAAATTTGTGGTGCATTTTTAGACCAAAGGGCATTACAAGCCATTTGAAATGTCCTTTTTGACAGCTAAAGGCTGTTAGTTTGTTTGATTAGGTAATATGATTTGCCAAAATCTAGATTTTGCATCAAATTTGCTATAATATTTAGCACCTTGTATTTGTTTAATAAGGTGTTCGGT
>JAIUJO010000575.1:207500-225000 GCA_023846275.1 Vanilla planifolia | reverse complement strand
GGAACAAGAAGGAGAAGAAGGAGAAGAAGAAGAAGAAGAAGAAGGAGAAGAAAAAGGAGAAGAAGAAAGAGCAGGGGAGGCAGAAGAAGGAGAAGAAGAAGATGAACAAAAGAAGTAGAAGAAGAATAAGAATAAGAAGGAGAAGAAGAAGAAGAAAAAGGAGAAGAAGAAGAGAAGAAGAAGAAGAAGTAGGAGAAGAAGAAGAAGGAGAAGAAGAAGAGGAAGAAGGAGAAGAAGGAGAAGGAGAAGGAGAAGAAGGAGAAGGAGAAGGAGAAGGAGAAGAAGGAGAAAGAGAAGGAGAAGAAGAAGGAGAAGTAGGAGAAATAGAAGAAGAAGAAGGAGAAGAAAAAGGAGTAGAAGAAGGAGAAGAAGGAGAAGGATAAATAGAAAAAGGAGGAGGTGGAGAAGGAGAATAAGAGGTACGATTGATAGGATTTTTTGTAATAGTAGAAACTGTATTACCAAAATTAATAAAATATTCTATTGGTATTTGAACATTTAGTTTTAAGTTTTTTACAAAAAGTTTAATATCATTATCTAGCTTAAGATTTCGTATGTCCACTACTTTTGGTTGATTTTTTTTTAATATCCCGACATTAAGTAATTTTACGAAATTATTTTGGGTGATGGATCTAAATGTGGAAGTATTATTTAAAGTCGTGTAGTATTCCCATTATATACTTAGGATTTTTGATCCAGGTAGTAATTGTATTCCTTTAAGGCTTATGGATAATATACAAGTCTTTTCAATATTTTGGTCGTCAAAACTTATACGAAAATCAGGGCGAATGTTTATTCCAAATAGTCATTAGCAAGATTGGATTTGGCTCCTCCAATTATGCTACTAAGTGGCTTGTTAATGATTTGTTCATCCATACAAACTATCATTATTGGTGTATATTCCACTACAGAATAGAGCAGTTATTTTTAATTGGATCATACCTATGTATAGGTATTTCATTTTTGGGTATTTTCTTTTTAATTTTTCTATTTTGTTTTTGTTAAGAATATTGATGGATGTTAAATCATCATCTCCTTTTAATTCTATATTTCGCATTCGCTCAAAAATATGTGTTATTGAGAAAGAGAGATTTAAAAGAAGTGGCTTTATAAATCTCATTTTTTCTCCATAAGGTATGTCCTCTTTTAGTTTTTTTAAGTCTTCATCTGAGATTTCAAATTCTTCTCCTACACTGTCATGTAGTTCTATTGTAGTTGCTTCTTCAGAAGTAAGTGTATTCATATTGATTCGAAATTCTTGATATTTTTTGGAATTCATTGAATCATCCATAGCTGTTTCAGATGTTATGATAAGAAAATCTTCACATTTGTTGATAACAAGTGTTCCAATAGCATCGTTTGGTCTAATTAAATAATCCCAATCTTCTAGACTAGTATTTTTAATCAAGACTATTGGTGCTTGATATGTCATGAGTTCTACTGTCCCATGGTGGTAATAAAGATATTTTCTTTTGCATGATGTGGGATATTATGTATTATTCCATAGTATTCAAATGGTATTAAAATGATTAAATCTAATGTTACCTCTATAGTTTGATAATGTTTAAGTTTAAGCATTTTTCCCATGTAGATTGTATATCCTAGTGAGGATATTCTTTCCTTTTTGGGATGTTTTAGTGATGGTAGTAAAGGAATAACCTTTATTTGTGTCAACATTTTGTTTATTGCAATCATATTGATTTTGAGTTTGTCAAAATCTTTTAATTGTTTATTAGAAGGTCGTTCAGATTTAGACTCTATGGAGTCAGATTTGACTTTTTGGAGTCATAATAAGATGTAATTTCATAGATAGAATTGCTATCATCAAAAATTTTATCAATTGTTCCAATGTTGATGGAATATTCTTTTACATTAGGAATAACAACTCTTTTAATGTTAATTGGACATTCATTTGCATAATGTCCCTTTTTGTTACATTTAAAACATCTAGAATATTTTTTACCTTTCTTTTTATTATATTTTTTGATAAACTTCTTTTTCCTAAACTGTTGTTCTTTTCTAAATTCAGGTTTCCTTTTTCTTTTAGAAATTTTATATCTTGGATTTTTTTGTGTTTAGCATGATATGGTTTAGAAGCGTATGTCCTCCAGTCATAAACGGGTGGAAAATCAAATATATAATTTAAATCTTCTGAGAATTTTGAGTAATAGTTTTAGCCCATTCTGTAAGATTTTAAGATTTTACTCATTTCTTTTTTAGCAAAAGTATTTTCGCAGATCTTTTCCATAGATTGTGCACATGCTCTTCTGAGTGTTCCTGTATTGTGTTGCTTAAGAGTTCCTCTAGATGTAAGTAACTCTTTGTATTTTGTGGATATTATATTATTCCAAAGGAAAAGTATTTTAGAAAAAACCCTTGAATCCAAAACTCTTGGTTAGGAGTTTTGTTTAGATGATAAATATATCCGATGTATGTAGACACAAATTCATCTAGTATACATATGTCGCATATTTTCATTTTATGAAGTTTTTCTTCATAGTTTAGGTTTTCACTTCATTCTGATCCTGTAAAATTAGCAACTAATAATGAAACTAACATTTCAATTGTAGTGTGTTTATCTGATCATTGTAGGATTTTTTGACATTCATCTTTACTATTTCTTTCTAAATTTGTCGGCCAAGATGATGCATTTCCTTCCCAGTATGATGTAGAGAATTGTATGTTCTCTGAAACATTCATAGTAGGAGGAAGCATAAATATAGTTCCTTTTATTTTTTGTGTCCATTCTATTCAATAGTCTTTGACTCTTTTATATGGTATATTGTCTTTGTTTAAATTGAGTCCCCAAGTTGAGGAGTATCTCTTCTCTTCTAAATGAAGATTTTTATTTTTATGGCATGTATGCAAGTCTAAGTGTTTACCATAATTTAACATGGATGAATATGAAGGAGTAGTATGAACTTGTTCCATATTATCTCCTTGTAATTCTTGCATGTTAACTTCAGGCGAAGGTGTTTGTGGAACATAACTATGAGGACAAGGGAGATAGAGATAAATTTTGTGGATTTTAATTTAATCATTATTGTTTGGTTAGTTTTCTTCCAACATAATAGAACTTTAATGTATTATTATTTTTGTTTTCTAAATTTTGAATTTTATCTTTGATCTCTTTTAATTGATCAATGATGTAATTTAGTATTCCTACTATGGTAGGGTCATTTCCTACTATGGTAGGTATATGTTCATAATCTTGGATGTTTTTAGTAATTTGACACTTATAAATGTCATTGGGAATCAATATGTTTTTCATAGATTTTGAGTTTTAGTTTATGTTTTCTTATTACTAGATAAGTTTGTAAAATGAGTTTTGATTTTTTAAGAGACTTGTTCTTCTTTTGTATTGTATTTCTATTTTGACCCTCTATTTTATGACTACATCTACTCTTCCAAAACTGCAAGGTTCCTATAGCTTTTTGGGGGAAGTTAGAGATTCTTTCAAAGACCACCATCCCTAGTAGACTGCTACATAAAATAAGAGCACAGCTATGGTTCATTTCTTACTCCATAGGGTAAAGAAATATAATACAAAGAAGAAGAAGAATCTTAAAACAAAACTAACTCATTGTACAAACAAATCTTTTAATAAGAAGACATAAACAAAAATTTACTCATACAGAATATAAGAAGCAAACATAAGTTTATTACATAAAAAAACTTACAAGATAACTTGAGCACTAGGCACTGATACCAATCTTATAACGACACAGCAGCACTCCAACCTTAATAGCTTTATACAAGAACACTCAAAATATTCTTATACAATTTGAAAAGAGAGAGTAGAGTGGAAACAGAAAGCAGAAAGTAGAATAAAGAAAGCTGGAGTTCTTCCGATGATAGAGTTCATGGAGGGCTTCAAAATTTATAGGCTGAGCTTGCTTAGATTGGAAGTAAACGTCAGTACCTTTAACTATAGAAATTATTGCTTGGTACTGTTGAACATTACTATTCATCATATGATTTTTCACTGTTCATCTTATGATTTCACTGTAGAGTCATTGTAGATCGTACACTTTCACTGTAGATTACTGTAGATTATACACTGTTCATGCACTATTCAATGTAGTTAGTGCGCCTTTATTGTAGTTCTTTCTGAGTTTGGAAATATCTTCACATGTTTTGATTCCTTTTCTGGGTCCCACAATGCTTTTAGTCGATGAGACCAAGGGCTTCCATAGTGTCTTCATCCAATTCATTGTTATCTAAATTGAATTCCATGTAAGTAGCAAAGAACTCTTCTTTAACTACTTGTCCTATTTTGCCCAATTTAATATTTCTCAAAAATTTTTTTATTTTCTTTTCTTTCTGAGTTAAATCTTCAGCTTCGTATACTAAAGTTCAAGAAAATAGACTGTCTTTCATAGTGAATTTGTTTGGCTAGATATTAAGAATTGAAATCTAGCTTCTAAAAGAGTCTTTAGCAGCATACCATTGAGCTTCTTCTTCATTGAATAAGCTTGGTTTGAATTCTTCTTGATTGATCTATTGGATCATTGTTCGTTTCATGCTTAGGTAACCTTTCTCAATTTGTGTTAGCCAATAATTTACTGAACGCCAATCGTTGGCTTGTAAAGCATGGAAGCATCCATTAATTTTGTCAAAGAAAACTTGATTGGATTCTTTGAGAGCTTTGTTATGCCATTCTTTTGGCACTACGACGGCAAATGTTTTTCTCCTTTTGAGGGTTTCATAAGAACTGATTTTCTATTTAATCTGAACTTTTGCTTGTTGAGGTTGATCTTTCCCCTTATTGGGATTGAGCTTTTAAATCAACCTTTTAAGTTTTTGATGCCTGTTAAGCATGAAAAGTTTCTATCTTTTTGTTTTAGGTAGATGTTTCTGCTTCAGCCTTGTGGGCCTTTGCTTTCTTGGGGAGAATTTCTTTAAATTATCCTGCTCTTTTCATTTTTTCTACAAATTCTTTAAGAAATATAAGATCCTCTTCGTTTATGGTCAATTAAGAAAATTAGTAATAATGTTAGTAAATCCAGGAATATATTTAACATTCTAAGTTAATATTTCAAGGTATAAAGCAAGACATATTCATCTAAGATTTCTTCTAGATTAGTTGTAGTCTTTTTATGTAAAAACTGGCAATAGATTCGTTGATAGTTTCTATTATAAATACTCTGTGAAGTTGGTATATTTTGTGACTTTTGATAGCTAATTTTATAACTAATAATTCTTTATCATAAGTAGCATATTTACTTTGAGGTTTTGTAAATTTTCCTGAAGTATATACTACGATTTTATTTGTATTTGTTACTATGACTCTAGACCAGAATAAATCTGAGACGCCTGTTTGTAATATAATATGTTCATCTTCTATTGAAAAATGAAGAATTTGATTTTTTTGGTAACAAATTCTTTATTTGTTTAATTTCCTTTTGTTCTTCTAAACTCAAGGAAATATGGATTTTATTTGTATTCCAGCAACATGGTTGTTCGCTATTAGTCATTTTGTATTTTGCTTGTTTGGTTGCCAATTTGTTTTGTAAGGCTTTAATTTTAGAAGAAAGTTTAGGTATGAACTTTCGTCCATAGTTTAAGGGTCCTATAAAACTTTGTAGTTGTTTTAAACTGGTAAAGCTTTAGGAAAACTCTTTAACTTTTATATATACGGTCTTGTAATTGTACTTGACCATTTTTTATTTGTTTTCCTAGAAAATTGATTTTGATTTTGAATAATTCGATCTTCTTTGGACTCAAAATAATATCATTATTTAGCATTATTTTGATAACATGTAAAAGGTGATCTTTATGTTCTTCCTCTGTTTAAGAAAAAACAAGTATATCGTCTATGTAAACGACATAAGGTAAATGTCCAAAAATAGAATTAATCCATTTCTAGAATATTTGAGGTGCATTTTTTAATCCAAATGGCATGACTACTAATTCAAAATGCCCTTATGGATAGCTAAAAACTGTTAATTCTATTGATGTTTGGTTTGCAAGTTTGATTTGCTAAAATCCTGATTTGGCATCAAATTTGTTATAGTATTTAGCACCTTGGATTTGTTTGACTAGGTGCTCAGCAGTTGGTGTAAACTAACCAACAAATTTTGTGCAAGAGTTAAACTTGTGATAATTGATGACCATTCGGGCATTACCATGTTTTATTTCTGTGTGATTTCGCACTATAAATGCTGAACAAGAATGTAAGCTATGGCTCTTTTTTATTAGTTTTAATAGTTCCTGAATTTGATTATTAAATTCTTGTTTATCTGTTGGAGATACCATTATACTATTGACTCGTATATTGGTATTCTAGTATCATTCTAAGTGTTTCATAGAACAATAGCAATGAGATTTATCAAACCATTTTAGAGGGTCATTGGAATATAGATGTTCTAAGAGTTTGTGAACGGTTTTGTCAAAAGGGGTTGCATTTGGAAGGTTTTAAGTATAAATTGGATGAATGTAGGTATTAGTATCGATGAGAGTGGTTTTGGGGTTTTCACCACATTGGGCTGTAGAAAAAGAAGGGAAATTCATGCGGGAAGATGGATAAGAGGAATAATGTGTCCATCAAAGTCCAAGAAGTGGGTATTAAAAGGAGTAAAATGGCGAAGATTGTCAAGCCCAAGTAAATAATCAGTATTGAAATCTAATTATAATAATGCAAAGTTAATTGTATAAGTATGAGGGTTGTTGTAAATATCGGGTATAGAGATTTTGAGATTTGCTACTTTATTAGTAACAGGGACTTGTTTTCCCATAAAATTGGTTAGTGTTGTTTTGTTTTCTAAACGAGCCAAAATTGTTTAAGAATAAAGATTTACTGAAGTAAACTAGCTTCAACGCTAGTGTCAATTAATCCATTTTTGGAATATTTGATATGCATTTTTTAATGGCATAACTAGTCATTCAAAATGCCCTTGTGGATAGCTAAAAGCTGTTAACTCTATGGATGTTTGCTTTGCAAGTTTGATTTGTCAAAATCCTGATTTGGCAACAAATTTTCTATAGTATTTAGCACATTGCATTTGTTTGATTAGTTGCTCGATAGTTGGTATAAAATAGCCATCAAATTTTGTGCAAGAGTTTAACTTGCGATAATTGATAACCATTCGGGCCTTGCCACGATTTATTTATGCGTGATTTTGCACTATAAATGCTGGAGAAGAATGTGAGTTATGGATCTTTTTTATTATTTTTAAATTTAATAGTTCCTAAATTTGACTGTTAAATTCTTGTTTATCTATTGGAGATACCATTATACTATTGACTCGTATATTGGTATTCTGGTATTGTTCTAAGAGTCCTATAGAATAATAGCTAAGAGATTTGGGTCATTGGAATATAGAGGTTTTAAGAGTTTGTGAATGGTTTCATTAAAAGTGGTTGCATTTAGAAGGTTATAAGTATAAATTTGATGAATGTAGGTATTGGTATCCATGAGAGTGGTTTTGGGTTTTTCATCATGCTGGGCTTTAGAAAAAGATGGGGCAATTCGTGCAGGAAGATGGATATGAGCAATAATGTGTCCATCAAAATCAAAGAAGTGGGTATTAAAAGAAGTAAAATGGTGAAGATTGTCAAGCCTAAGTAAAGAATTAGTATTGAAATCTAATGGTAATAATGCAAAGTTAAATGTATAAGTATAAGGGTTGCTGTAAATATCGGGTATGGAGATTTTGAGATTTGCTACTTTATGAGTAACAGGGACTTGTTTTCCCATAAAATCAATTAGTGTTGTTTTGGTTTCTTAAGGAAACCAAAATTGTTTAGGAATGAAGATTTGTTGAAGTAAAAAAGCTTCAGCACCAGTGTCAACTAAAGCATGAATTGTTTCTTCTTCTTCTTCCTCTTCTTCTTCCTATACTTATTATTCTTCTTCTTGTTGTTATTCTTCTTATTATTCTTGTTCTTCTTCTTATTCTTCATCTTCTTCTTCTTCTTCTTCATTTCTTCATCTTCTTCTTCTTCGTCCTCAACTTTTTCTTTATTTTCTTCATCTTCTTCTTCTACTACTACTACTTCTCTTTCTTTTTCTTGTTCTTCTTCTTCTTTCTCTTCTTCATTCTCCTTTTCCACTTCTTCTTCCTATTCTTCTTCTTTTCCTTCTTCTTCTTCTTTCTCTTCTTCTTCTACTTCTGATTTTCTTCTTCTTCTTCTACTTCTTCTTCCTCCTCTTTTTCTTCTTCTTCTTCTATGACTACTCCTTCCTCTTCTCCTTTCACTTCTTCTTCTTCTCCTTCTTCTACTTCTTCTTCTACTTCTTCAACTTATTCTTTTCCTTCTTCTTTTTCATCTTCATCTCCTTCTTTTTTATCTTCTTCTTCTACTACTACTTGTTCTTTTTCTTCCTCTCCTTCTTTTTCTTCTTCCTCTTCTTCTTTTACCACTTATGCATCTTCTTCCTCTTCTTCTTCTTCTTCTTCTTCTTTTTCTTCTTCCACCTCTTCAACTACTTCATCTTCTTCTTCTTCTTCTACTTCTTCACCATCTTCTTCTACTTCTTGTCCTCCTTTTTCTCCTTCTTCTTCTCCTGCGTCTTCATCTTCTTCTTCTTCTTCCTCTACTTCTTCGTCTTCATCTTATTCTTCTTCTTCTTCTTCTTTTCCTTCTTCTCCTTCTTCTTCTTCTTCTTCTTCTCCTTCTCCTTTTACTTCTTCTTCTCCATCTTCTCTTTCTTCTCCTTCTTCTGCTTTTACTCGTCGTTCTTCTTATTCTCCATCTTCTCTTACTTCTTATTCCTCTTCTTCTACTCCTTCTTCTTCATCTTCTTCTTTGTCTTCTTCTTCTTCTTCTTCTACTTCTTCTTCTTGTTCTTCTTTTTCTTCTTCTTCTTCATCTTCTTCTTGTTCAGCTTCTTCTCCTTCTTCTCCTTCTACTTCATCATCATCTTCTTCTTCTTCATCATATTCTTCTTCTTCTTCATCTTCTTCTTCTTCTTTCACTTCTTCATTATCTTCTTCTTCTTCTTCTTTGTCTTCTTCTTCAAATTCTTCTTCTTCTTCTTTTTCTTCTACTGTTGCATCTTCTTTTTTTCATCTTCTTCTAATTCTTCTTCTTCTACTTCTTTTTCTTTGTCCTCTTCTTCTTCTTCTTCTTCTTCCTCTTCATCTTCAGCTTCTTCTTCTTCTTCTTCTTCTTCTTCTTCTTCTTCTTTCTTCTACTTCTTCTCTTTCTTCATCATCATTATCTTCTTCTTCTTCATCTTCTTCTTCTTGTTCCACTTCTTCTTTATCTTCTTCTTCTTCTTCTTCTTCCTATTCTTATTCTTCTTCTTCTTCGCATTCTTCTTCTTCTTCTTCTTCTTCTTCTATTGCATCTTCTTGTTTTTCATCTTCCTCTAATTCTTCTTCTTCTACTTCTTTTTCTTTGTCCTCTTCTTCTCTTTCTTCTTCATCTTCTTCTTCTTCTTCTTTGTCTTCCTCTTCGTCTTTAGCTTGTACTTCTCCTTCTTCTTCTTCTTTCTTCTACTTCTTCTTCTTCCTCCTCTTATTCTTCTTAGTCTTCTCATCTTCTTCTTCTTCTTCATGATTTTCTTTTTCTTCCACTTCTTCTTCTTCATCTTCCTCTTCTTCTCATTCTTCTTCTTCTCCATCTTCTTCTTGTTATAATTATTGTTGTTTTTGTTATTCTTCCTCTTCTTTTCCATCCTCTTCTTCTTCTTCATCTTCTTCTTCTTCTTCTTCTTCTTCTTTTTCTTCTTCTTTTTCTTCTTCTTCTTCTTCTACTACTACATCTTCTTCTTCTTCTTCATCTTCTTCTTCTTCTTCTTCTTCTTTTTCCTTTTCTTCTTCTTCTTCTTCTTCTTCTTCTTCTTCTACTTCTTATTCTTTTCTTCTTCTTCTTCTTCATCATCTCCTACTTCTTCTTCTACTTCATCTTCTTCCTCTCCTTCTTCTTCCTCTTCCTTTTCCTCTTTGTCTTCTTCTTCCTCTTCTTCCTTTTCCTCTTCTTCTTCTTCTACTACTACCTCTTCTTGTTCTTCTTCTTTTTCTATTTGTACTTCTTCTTTTTCTATTTGTACTTCTTCTTCTTATTCTTCTTCTTCTTCTTCTTCTTCTTCTTCTTCTTCTTCTTCTACTTCTTCATCTTCTTCTTCTTCTGATACTTCTTCTTCATAATCTTCTTCCTCTTCTTCATCTTCTTCATCTTCTTCTTCCCACTCTTCTTCTCCATCCTATTCCTCTTCTTCTTCCTCTTCTTGTTCTTCTCCTTCTTCTTCTTCTCTTCTTCTTCCTTCTTCTCCTTCTTCTCTTCTTCTCTTCTTCTTCATCTTCTCCTTCTTCTTCTTCTTCTTCTTCTCCTTCTTCTTCTTCTTCTTCTCTTCTTCTTCTTCATTTTCTTCCCCTTCTTCTTCTTCTTTCTCTTCTTCTCCTTCTTTTTCTTCTTCTTCTCCTTCTACTTCGCCTTTGTCTGCTTCCTCTTCTTCTTCCTCTTCCTCTTCTTCTTCTTCTTCTTCCCCTTCTTTTTCATATTCTTCTTCCTACACTTTTTCTTCTACTTCTTCTTTTTATTCTTCTTCTTCCTCTTCTTTTTCTTCTTCTTCAACTTGTTGTAGTTCTTCTTCTTCTTCTTCGTCGTCTTCTTCTTCTACTACTACTTATTCATCATCATCTTCTTCGCCTTCTTCTTCTTCTTCTTCTTCTTCTTCTTCTTTTTCCTCCTTTTTTCCTCCTCTTCTTCTTCTTCTACTTCTTCTTCTTCGTCTTCTTCTTCTTCTTCTTCTTCTTCTTCTTTTTCTTCGTCTTCTTCTACTTCAACTTCTTCTTCTTCATCTTTGTCCTCTCCTTCTTTTTTTCCTACTTCTTCTTCTTCTTCTTCAACTCCTCCGTCTTCACCTTCTTATTATTCTTCTTCTTCTTCTACTTCAACTTCTTCCTTTTCATCCTCTTCTACTTCTTATCCTTCTTCTTCTTCTTCTTCTATTACTACTACTACTACTACAACTACTTGTTCTTCTTCTTCCTCTTCTTCTTCATCTTCTTCTTCGTCTTCTTCTTCTACTACTACTTCCTCTTCTTCTTCTTCTTCTTACACTTCTTCAACTTCTTTTATTTCTTCTTCTTCTTCTTCTTCTTCTTCTTCTTCTTCTTTTCTTCTCCTTCTTCTTCTTCTTCTTCGTCATCTCCTTCTTCTCCTTCTTCTCGTTCTTCTCCTTCCCCTTCTTCTGCTTCCTCTTTTTCTCCTTATCCATTTTCTCCATCTTCTTCTTCTCTTTCTTCTTTTTCTTTCTCTTCTTCTTCTTCATGTTCTTCTTCTTCTTCTTCTTCTTCTTCATCTTCCTCATCATCTTCATCTTCTTCTTCTTTATCTCCTTCTCCTACTTCTTCTTCTTCTTCCTCTTCCTCTTCTCCTTTTGTTTCGTTTTCTTCTTCTCCATCTTGCCTTGTTCTCCTTTTTCTCTTTCTTCCCCTGCTTCTCCTTCTTGTCCTTCTTCCTTTTCTTTTCCTTCATCTCCTTCTTCTCCTTCTCCTTCTTCCTCTTCTTCTTCTTCTTCTTCTTCAGCATCTTCATCTTTTACTTTTTCTTCACATTTTTCTTCTTCTTCTCCTTCTTCTTCTTCTTCTTCTTCCTCTGCTTCTTCCACTTCATTATTCTATTCTTCTTCTTCTTTTTACTCTTCTTGTTCCTATTCTTCTTCTTTTTCTTCATCTTATTCTTCTTATACTTCTTCTTGTACTTCTTCTTTTTCTTCTTCTTCTTCTTCTTCTTCATCTTCTCCTTTTTCATTTTCTTCTTCTTCATCCTAATCTTTTTCTTTATCTTCTTATTCTTTTTCTTCTACTACTACTACTTCTTCTTCTTCTTCTTCCTCTTCTTCATTCTCCTTTTCCACTTCTTCTTCTTCTTCTTCTTCTTCGTCTCCTTTCTCTTCCTATTCCAAAAATTCTTCTTTTTCTTCATCTTCTTCTTCTTCCGCTTCTTATTCTTCTTTCACTTTTCTTCTTCTCCTTCTTCTTCTCCTTCTACTTCTTCTTCTTCTTCTTCTTCTTCTTCTTCTTCTGCTTCTACTTCTTCTTCTTCTACTCTTCCCTCTTCTACTTTTTCTTCTTCTTCTTCTTCTTCGTCTCATCTTCTTCTTCGTCTCATCTTCTCCTTCATATTTGTCTTCTTTTCCTTCTTCTTCTCCTTCTTCTTCTTCTTCTTCTTCTTGTTCTCCTTCTCCTTCTTCTCCTTCTTCTCCTTCTTCTCTTTCTTCTCCTTATTCTCTTTCTTCTTTTACTACTCATTCCTCTTCTTCTACTCCTTCTTCATCTTCTTCATCTTCTTCTTGTTCTTCTTCTTCTTCTTATTCTCATTCTTATTCTTCTTCTTCTTCTTCTTCTTCTAGGTCTCCCTATTCTTCTTCTTCTTCTTCATCATCATTTTCTTCTTCTTTATCGTATTCTTCTTCTTCTTCATCTTCTTCTTCTTCTTCCACATCTTCTTCTTTATCTTCTTCTTCTTCTTCTTCTTCCACATCTTCTTCTTTATCTTCTTCTTCTTCTTCATCTTCTCCTTCTTATCCTTCTTCTTCTTCTTCTTCTTCTTCTTCTTCTTCTTCTTCTTTTCTCCTTCTTCTTCTTCAAATTCTTCTTCTTCTTCTTCTTCTTCTTCATTTGCTTCTTCTTCCACATCTTTTTCTACTACCTCTTCTTCTACTTCGTCCTATTCTTCTCCTTCTTCATCTTCTTCTTCTTCTTCTTCCTATTTGTCTTCCTCTTCGTCTTTAGCTTCTTCTTCCTATTCTTCTTCTTCTTTCTTCTACTTCTTCTTCTTCTTCTTATTCTTCTTATTCTTCTCATCATCTTCTTGTTCTTAATGGTTTTCTTGTTCTTCCTCTTTGTCTTCTTCGTCTTCTTCTTCTTCTTCTTATTCTTCTTCTTCTAGTTATTATTACTGTTATTTTTCTTATTCGTCCTCTTCTACTTCTTCTTCTTCTTCTTCTTCATCATCATCATCTCCTTCTTCTTCTTCTTGTTCTTCTTCTTCTACTTCTTCTCTTTCCTCTACTTCTCCTTCCTCTTCCTCTTCCTCATCCTCATCTTCTTCTTCTTCTTCTTTCTCTTCTTATTCTTCTTCTTCTTCTTCTTCTTCTTCCTTTTCTTCTTCTTCTTCTTCTTCTTCTTCTATTTTTTCTTCTTCTTCCTGTTCTTTTTTTTTCTTCTTCTTCATCCTCTATTTCTTCTTATTCTTCTTCATCATCATCATCATCATCTTCTTCTTCTTCTTCGTCGTCTTTTTCCTGCTCTTCTTCTTTTTCATCTTCCTTTTCTTTTTCCTCTTCTTCTTCCTCCTCTTCTTTTTCTTCTACATCTACTTCTTCCTCTTCTCCTTCTTCTTATTCTTCTCTTTTTCCTTCTTCTTTCCCTTGTTCTTCTTCTTCTCCTTCTACTTCTTCTTCTTCTTCTTCTTCTTCTTCTTCTCCTCCTCCTCCTCTTCCTCCTTCTTCTTCTTCTTCTTTCTCTTCTTCTCCTTTTTCTTTTCCTTTTTCTTTTTCTTCTTCTTCTTCTAATTCTTCTGCTTCGTCTTCCTCTTCTTCCTCTTCCCCTTCCTCTTCTTCTTCTTCCCCTTCTTTTTCATATTCTTCTTTTTACACATTTTCTTCTTCTTCTACTTCTTCTTCTTCTTCAACTTCTTGTTGTAGTTCTTCTTCTTCTTCTTCTTCTTCTTCATCTTCTACTTATTCAACTTCTTCTTCTTCTTCTTCTTCTTCTTCCTGTTCTTCTTCCCCTTCCTCTTCTTCTTCTTCTTCTTCTTCTTCTTCTTTCTCTTCTTCTTTTTCCTCCACCTCTTCTTCCTCCCCCTCCTTTTCCTCCTCTTCTTCTTCTTTTTCTTCTTCTTCTTCTTCTTCTTCTTCTTCTTCTTCTTCTTCTTTGTCTTCTTCTACTTCAACTACTTTTTCTGCTTCTTCTTCTTCCTCTTCATTTTCTTCCACTTCTTCTTCTTGTTCAACTCCTCCTTCTTCACCTTCTTATTATGTTTCTTCTTCTACTTCTATTTCTTCCTTTTCTTCCTCTTCTTCTTCTTATCCTTCTTCTTCTTCTTCTACTACTACTACTTGTTCTTCTTCTTCCTTTTCTTCTTTTTCTTCTTCGTCTTCTTCTTCTACTACTGCATCTTCTTCTTCTTCTTCTTCTTCTTCTTACTCTTCTTCAACTTCTTCTACTTCTATCTCTACTTCTTCTTCTTCTTCTTCTTTTTCTTCTCCTTCTACTTCTTCTTCTCCTTCTTCTCCATCTTCCCCTTCTCCTTCTTTCCTTCCTCTTTTCTCCTTCTCCTTCTTCTCCAACTTCTTCTTCTCTTTCTTCTTCTTCTTCGTCTTCTTCTTCTTCTTCTTCATATTCTTTGTCTTCATCATCTTTTCTTCTTCTTCTTCTTAAACTTCATCATCTTCTTCTTCATTTCTATTATTTCTACTCCTTTGCCTTGTCCTTCTTCATCTGGTTCTTCTTCACCTTCTTCTTCTTCTTCTTCTTCTTCTTCTTCTTCTTTGTCTTCCTCTTCTTTGTCTTCTTCTTCTTCGTCTTCATCTTCTTCGTCTTCTTCTTCTTCTTCTTCTTCTTCATTTTCTCTTCTTCCTCGTCTTCTTTTTCCTCTTCTCCCTCTTATTTTCTTCTTCCTCTTTCTCTTCTTCTTCCCCATCTTTTACATCTTCTTCTTCTTCTTCTTCTTCTTCTTCTTCTTCTCCTCCTCCTCCTCCTCCTCCATCTTCTTCTTCTTTCTCTTCTTCTCCTTTTTCTTTTTCTTTTTCTTCTTCTTCTTCTTCTTCAACTTCTTCTTCTACTTCATCTTCCTTTACTTCCTCTTCCACTTCCTCTTCTTCTTCTTCTTCTTCTTCCCTTTCATTTTCATATTCTTCTTTCTACACATTTTCTTCTTCTTCTTCTTCTTCTTCTTCTTAGACTTCTTGTTGTAGTTCGTCTTGTTCTTCTTTTTCTTCTTTTTCTTCTACTTATTCTTCTTCTTCTTTTTTTTCTTCTTCTTCTTCCTCCTCTTCCTCTTCTTCTTCTTCTTCGACTTCTTTGTCTTCTTCTTTTTCCTCCACCTCCTCCTCTTCTTCTTCTTCTATTTCTAATTCTTCTTCTACTTCTTCTTCTTCTTCTTCTTCTTTGTCTCCTTCTACTTCAACTACTTTTTCTTCTTCTTCATCTTCCTCCTTTTCTTTTTCTTCCACTTCTTCTCTTCTTGTTCAACTCCTCCTTCTTCACCTTCTTATTCTTCTTCTTTTACTTCTTTTTCTTCCTCTTCTTCCTCTTCTTCTTCTTATCTTTTTTCTTCTTCTTCGTCTTCTTCTTCTTCTTCTTCTTCTACTGTTACTACTACTATTACTTGTTCTTCTTCTTCCTCTTCTTCTTTTTCTTCTTCGGCTTCTTCTTCTACTACTACATCTTTTTCTTCTTTCTCTTCTTCTTACTCTTCTTCAACTTCTTCTACTTCTATCTCTACTTCTTCTTCTTCTTCCTTTTCTTCTCCTTCTTCTTCTTCTTCTCCTTCTCCTTCTTCTCCTTCTACCCCTTCTCCTTCTTTCCTTCCTCTTTTTCTCCTTCTCCTTCTTCCCCATCTTCTTCTTCTCTTTCTTCTTCTTCTTCCTCTTCTTCTTCTTCTTCTTCTTTTTCTTTGTCTTCATCATATTTTTCTTCTTTTTCTTCCTAAACTTCATCATCTTCTTCTTCATCTTCTTCTTCTTCTATTTCTACTCTTTTGCCTTGTCCTTCTTCGTCTTGTTCTTCTTCGCCTTCTTCTTCTTCTTCTTCTTCTTCTTTGTCTTCCTTTTCTGTCTTCTTATTCTTCGTCTTCTTCTTCTACGTCTTCTTCTTCTTCCTCTTCTTCTTCTTCCTTTTCTTCTGCTTCTTCTTCTTCTTCTTCTTCTTCATTTTCTTTTTCTTCCTCTTCTTCTTTTTCTTCTTCCTGTTTCTCTACTTCTTCCCCATCTTTTACCTCTTCTTCTTTTTCTTCTTCTTCTTCTTTTTCTTCTACTTCCTCCTCCTCCTCCACCTCTTCCTCTTTTTCTTCTTCTTCTTCTTCTTCTTCTTCCTATTCTTCTTTGTCTTCTTCTTCTTCTTCTTCTTCTTTTTCTTCTGTTTCTTTTCCTTCTCCTTTTGTAGCTTCTTCTTCTTCTCCTTCTCGTTCTTCTACTTCTTCTCCTTCTTCTTCTTCATCTTCTCTTTCTCCTTCTTTCTTTTCCTTCTCTTCTTCTTCTCCTTCTTGTTCTTCAACTTTTCTTCTTCTTCTTCTTCTTCTTCTTCTTCTTCTTCTTCTTTTTCTTCTTCTTCTTATTCTTCTTCTTCTTCTTCTTCTTCTTCTTTTCATCTTCTTCTCCTTCTTCTTCTTCAGCTTCTTCTTTTCATCTTCTTCTCCTTCTTCTTCTTCATCTTCTTCTTCAACTTATTCTTCTTCTACCTCTTCTACTTCTTCTTCTTCTTTATCTTATTCTTCTTCGTTTCCTTCTTATCCTCCTACTCCTTCTTATTCTTCTTCTTCATCTTCTTCTTCTTCTTCTTCCTCTTTTACTATTGCTTCATCATCATCATCATCATCATCTTCTACTTCTACATCTTCTTCTTCTACTTTTTCTTCTTCCTCTTCTTCAACTTCTTTTGCTCTTCTTCTTCTTCTTCTACTTCACTTTCTTCTTCTATTTCTTCTCCATCTTCTCCTTCTTCTTCTTCTCATTTGCCTTCTTCTTCTTCTTCTTCTTCTTCATCTATTTCCTCTTCTTCGTCTTCATCATCTTCTTCTTCTTCTTCTTTTCCTTCTTCTCTTTCTTCTCCTTCTTCTTTAGATTCTCCTTCTTGTCCAACTTCTTCTTCATCATCTTCTACTTCTTCTTCTTCGTCATCTTCTTCTTCTTCTCCACCTTCTTCTTCTTCTTCTTCTACTTCTTCTTCTTCTTCGTCTTCTTCTTCTCCTCCTCCTCCTTCTTCTTCTTTTTCTTCTTCATCATGTTCTTCTCCTTCTTCAACTTGTTCTTCTTGTTTCTCTTCTTCTTCTATATCTTCTTCTTCTTTTTCTTCTTCTTCTTCTTCTCCTCCTCCTCATTCTTCTTCTTCTTCTTAATCATCATCATCTTCGTCTTCTTCTTCTTCTTCCCTGTTTTCATCTTCTCCTTTACCTTTTTCTTCTTCTTCTTCTTCTCCTTCTTCTTCTTTCTTCTTCTTCTTCTTCTTCTTCTTCTTCTTCTCATCTTCTTCTTCTTCTTCGTTGTTTTCTTCTTCTTCTTCTTCTTCTTCTTCTTCATTTTCTTCTTCTTATTACTCTTAATCTTCTCCTTGTTATTGTTATTGTTGTTCTCTTATTCTTCTTCTTCTTCTTCTCCTCCTTCTTCTTCCTTTTCTTCAACGTCATCATTTTCATCTTCCTCTTCTTCTTCTTTTTCTTCCTCTTCTTCTTCTACTTCTTCTTCTTCTTCTTCTTCTTCTTCTTTTTCTTATTCATCTTTTTCTTGTTCTTCTTCTTCATCTTCTTCTTCCTCTACTACTACTTCTTCTTCTACATCTTATTCTTCTTCTTCTTCTTCTACTACTACTACTAATTCTTCTTT
>JAIUJO010000575.1:195000-200000 GCA_023846275.1 Vanilla planifolia | reverse complement strand
CTTCTTCTTCTTAATCTTCTTTTTCTTCTTCTTCTTCTTCTTCAACTTACTCTTCTTCTACCTCTTCTTCTCCTTCTTTATCTTCTTTTTCTTCTTCTTCTACTTCTACATCTTCTACTTCTCCTTTTCTTTTTCTTCTTCTTCTTCTTCTGTTTCTTCTTCTTCTTCCTATTCTTCTTTTTCTACCTCTTTTTCTTCTTCTTCATCTTTTTCTTCGTCTTCTTCTTCTTCAACTTCTTCTTCCTCATCAGCTTTTTCTTCTAAATCTTCTTCTTCTTCATCTACTTCTTCTTCTTCTTCTTCTTTCTACTTTTCTTCTCCTTCCACTTCCTCTTCTTCTTCCTCTTCTTCACCCTCTTCTTCTTCTTCTTCTACTTCTTCATCTTCTTTTTCTCCTCCTTCTTCTCCTTCTTCTTTTCTTTCTTCTACTTCTTCTCCTTCTTCTCTTTCTTCTCTTTCTTCTTCTTCTAATTCTTCTTTTGTTTCTTCCTCTTCTTCTTCTACTTCTTCTTCTTCTTCTTCTTCTTCTTCTTCTTCTACTTCTACTTCTTCTACTTCTTCTCCTTCTTTTTCTTCTTCTTCTACTTCTTCTTCTTCTTCCTCTTCTTCTTCTTCTTCTTCTCCTTATTGCTCTTTTACTTTTCCTTCTTCTTCTTCTTCTTCTTCTACTTTTTCTTCTTCTCCTTCTTGCTCTTATACTTTTCCTTCTTCTTCTTCTTCTTCTTCCACTCTTTCTTCCTCTTCTTCTCCTTCTTCATTTTCTTCTTCTTCTTCTTCTACTTCTTCTTTTTCTTCTTCTTCTCCTCCTTCATCTTCTCTTTCTCCTTCTTCTTACTCTTCTTCTTCTTCTTCTTCTTCTACTTCTTCTTCTCCTATATCTACTTCATCCACTTCTTCTCCTTCTCCTTCTTCTCTTTCTCCTTCTTCTTCTTCTTCTTCTTCTTCTTCTTCTGCTTCTTCTTCTCCATCTCCTCCATCTTCTTCTTATTCTTCTTCTACTTTTGCTTCTTGTTCTTCTTCTTCATCATCTTCTTCTTCTCCTTCTTCTCTTTCTTCTCCTTCATCTACTTCTTCTTCTTCTTCATCTCCTTCTCCTTCTTATTCTTCTTCTTTTCCTTCTTGTCCTTCATCTTCATCTTCTTCTTCTTCTTCTTCTTCTTCTTGTTCTTTCACTTCTTCTTTTTCTTCTTCTTCTTCTTCTTCTTCTTCTCATCTTCTTCTTCTTCTCTTCTTCTTCTTCTTCGTCGTCCTCTTCTTCTTCTTCTTATTCCTATTCTTATTCTTATTCTTATTCTTCTTTGTCTTCATCTTCTTCTTCGTTTTCTTCTTCTTCCTCTTCTTCCACTTCTTCTTCCTCTTGTTCCTCTTCCTCTTCTTCCTCTTTCTTTTCTTCTTCCCCTTCGTTTAACTCTTCTTCTTCTTCTTCTTCATCCACTTTTTCTTCCTCTTCTTCTCCTTCTTCTTCTTCTTCTACTACTACTTCTTTTTCTTCTTCTTCTTCTACTTCTTCATCTCCTTCTTCTTCCTCTCCTCCTCCTTCTTCCTCTTCTACTTTTTCTTCTTCTTCTTCTTCTCCTTCTTCTTCTCCTTCTACTCCATCTTCTTCTTATTCTTCTTCTCCTTCTCCTTCTTCTTCTTCATCATTTTCTTCTTCTCCTTCTTCTCCTTCTTCTCCTTCATCTACTTCTTCTTCTTCTTCTTCTTCTTCTTCTTTTACTTCTTCTTCTTCTCCTTCTTCTTCTTCTCATCTTCTTCTTCTTCTCTTCTTCTTCTTCTTTGTCTTCCTCTTCTTCTTCTTCTTCTTCTTCTTCTTCTTCTTCTTCTTTTCATTCTTCTTCTTCTTGTTATTATTCTTCTTCATCATCTTCTCATTCTTCTTCTTCTTCTTCTTCATCCTCCTCTTCTTCTTTCATTCTTCTTCTTCTTCTTCTCTTTCCTTTCTTCTTCTTCTTCTTCTTCTTCTTCTACTCCTTTTACTTATTCTTCTACTCCACCTTCTTCTCCTTCTTCTCCTTCTTGTCCTTCTCTTCATTCTTCTCCTTCTCCTCCTTCTTCTTCTACTACTTCTACTCCTTCTACTTCTTCATCTTCTTCATCTTCATCTTCTTCTTCTTAATTTTCTTATTCTTTTTCTTCTTAGTTGTCTTCTTCTTCTTCTACTTTCCCTTCTCCTTCTTCTTCATCATCATCATCTTCTACTTCTTCTTCTTCTTCTTCTACTTCTTCTTCTTCTTGTTCTATGTGTTCTGCTTCTTCCTATTATTCATCTTTGCCTTCCCTTTCTTTGCCTTCTTCTTCTTCTTCCTCTTCTTCTTCTTTGTCTTTTTCTTCTTCGTCTTCTTCTTCTTTGCCTTCGACTACTTTTTCTTCTTCTTCTTCTTCTTCTTATTCTTTTCTTCATCTTCCTAATCTTCTACTTCTCCTACTTCCTCTTCCTCATATACTTCTTCTTCCTCTTCCTCCTCTTCTTCCTCTTCTTCTTCTTCTTCTTCTTCTTCTTCTTTTTCTTTTCCTCCTTTTCTTCCTCTTCTTCTTCATCGCCTTCTTCCTCTTCTTCTTCTTCCTCTTTCACTTCTTCTTTGCCTTCGTTTACCTCTTCTTCTACTTGTTCTTTTCTTCTTCTTCTTCTTCTTACTCTTCTTCTTCTTCTTCTTCTTCTTCCTCTTCTTTTTCTTCTTCTTCTTCTTCTTCTTCTTCTCCTTCCTCTTCTCTTTCTTCTTCTTCTTCTTCTTCTTCTTCTTCTTCTTCTTCTTCTTCTTCTTCTACTGTACAATCTTTATCTTCTTCTTCTTCCTCTGCATCTTCTCCTTCTTCTTCTTCATCCTCTTCTTTTTCTTCTTGTTCCACTTATTCTTCCTCTTCTTCTTCTTCCTCTTCTTCTACTACTTCTACTTCTTCTTCTTCTTCTTCATCGACTCCACATTCTTATTCTCCTACCTCTTCTTCTTCTTCTTCTTCTCCTCCTCCTTCTCCTTCTTTTATTCTTCTTCTTTTTCTTTTTCTTCATCTACTTCTTCTTTCTCTTGTTGTTCTTCTTCTTCTTCTTCCTTTTCAACTTCTTCTTTATCTTCTTCCAATTCTTTTTCTTCTTCTTTTTCTTCTTCTTCTTCTTCTTCTTCTTCTTCTGCTTGTTCTTCTTCATCCTCTTTTACTTCTACTTCTTCGGCTTCTTCTTCTTCTTCTTGTACTTCAACATCTTCTTTTTCTTCTTCTTCTTCCTTTTCTTTAACATTTCTTCATCTGCTTCACCTTCTTCTTCTTCTTCTTCACCTTCTTCTTCTTCTTCTCCTCCTTCTTCTCCTTCTTCTCCTTGTCCTTCTTTTCCTTCTCCTTCTTTTCCTTCCACTACATCTACTTCTCCTTCTTTTCCTTCTTCTTCTTCTCTTTCGTCTTCTTCTTCTTCTTCTTCTTCTTCTTCTTCATCTTTTTCTTCTTGTTGTTCTCTCCTTCTTCCCATTGTCCTTCTTCTTCTTATTCTTCTCTTTCTACTTCTTCTACTTCTTCTCCTTCTTCTCTTTCTTCTTTTTCTTCTCCTTCTTCTCCATCTTTTTTTTATTCGCCTTCTTCTTCTACTTCTTCTTCTTCTACTTCTTCTTTTTCTTCTTCTTCTTCTTTTTCTTCTTCTTGTTCATCATCTACTTCTTCTTCTCCTTCTTCGTCATCATCATCATCATCTTCTTCTTATTCTTCATTTTTTTCTTCTTCATCATCTTCTTCTTCTTCCCTATCTTCTTCTTCTTCTTCCTCTTCTTCTTCTACATATTCTTCTTCTTCTTCTTCTTCTTCTTGAAATTCTTCTCTTTTTCTTCTTTTTTTGCTTCTTCTTCTTTTTCTTCTTGTTCTTCTTCTTTTTGTTTAACTTTTTTTCGTCATCATCTTCTACTCCTTCTTCTCCTTCTTCTTCTTCTTCTTCTTCATCTTCCTATTCGTATTCAACTTCTTCTACTTCTTCTTCTTTCTCTTTCTTCCTCTTCTTCTTCTTCTTCTCATCTTCTTTTTCTTCTTTGTTGTTTTCTTCTTCTTCTTCTTCTTCTTCATCATCTTCTTCTTCATCTTCTTCTTTATCTTCTTCCTCTTCTTTTTCTTCTTCTTCTTCTTCTTCTTCTTCTTCTTCTGCTTGTTCTTCTCCTTCCTCTTCTTCTTCTTCTTCTTCAGCTTCTTCTTCTTCTTCTACTTCTAAGCCTTCTTTTCTTCTTCTTCTTCTTCCTCTTCTTCAACTTCTTCTTCTTCTTCTTCTTCTTCACCTTCTTCTTCTTCTTCTTCTCCTCCTCCTTCTTCTTCTTCTTCTTCTCCCTCTTCTTTTCATTCCACTTTTTCCCCTTCTTGTTCTTCTCTTTTGTCTTCGACTTCTTCTTCTTCTTCTTCTTCTTCTTATTCTTCTCCTTCTTCTTCTTCTTCTTCTTCTTCTTCTTCTCCTTCTTCTCCTTCTCCTTCTTCTCCTACTACTCTTTCTTCTCTTTCTTCTTTTTCTTCTCCTTCTTCTCCATCTTCTCCTCATTCTCCTTCTTCTCTTACTTCTTCTTCCTCTTCATCTTCTTCTTTTTCTTCTTCTTCTTTTTTTTTTCTTCTCCTTGTTCATCATCTTCTACATCTTCTCCTTCTACTTCTCCTTCTTCTTCTTCTTGGTCAACATCTACTTCTTCTTCTCCTTCTACTTCATCTTCTTCGTCTTCTTCTTCATCCTATTCTTCTTCATTATCTTCTTCATCTTCATCATCATCTTCTTATTCTTCTTCCTCTTCTTCTTGTACATATTCTTCTTCTTCTTCTACTTCTTCTTCTTCTTCTTCTTTTTCTTCTTCTCCTTCTTCTTTTTGAAATTCTTTCTCTTCTTCTTCTTCTTTTGCTTCTTTTTCTTATTCTTCTTCTTCTTTTTCTTCATGTTCCTATTTGTCTTCAGCTTCTTCTTCTTGTTCTTCTTCCTCTTTTTTCTTATTCTTCGTCTTCATCTTTCTTCTTAACTTCTCAACTTCTTTTTCTTCTTTGTGCTTTTCTTATTC
>JAIUJO010000575.1:187500-190000 GCA_023846275.1 Vanilla planifolia | reverse complement strand
TCTTCTTTTTCTTCTTCTTCTTCTTCTTCTTCTTCTTTTTATAATACTTCTTCTTCCTCTTCTTCTTCCTCTTCTACTTCTTCTTCTTCTTCTTCTTCTTCAACTTCTTCTTCTTCTTTGTCTTCTTCTTCATCTTCTTCTTCTTCTTGTTCCCCTACTTCTTCATCTTCTTCTTCTTCTTCTTCTTCTTCTTGTAATCCTCCTCTTACTCCACCTCCTCCTTCATCTTCTTCTTCTTGTTCTTCTTCATTTTCTTCTTCTTCTTCTTCTTTTACTTGTTTAACTTCTTCTTCTTCGTCCACTTCTCTCTTCTTCTTCTACTTTATCTTCCTCCGCTTCTTTTTCATCCTCCTCAACTTCTTCTTCTTCCTCTTCTTCATCTTCTTTTTCTTCTACTTCTTCCTCTTCTGCCTCCACTTCTTTTTCTTCCTCCTCTTCCTCTTCTCCATCATCTTCTTCCTCCTCTTCTCCATCTTGCACTTCTACTTTTTCATCTTCTTCTTCTACTTCTACTTGTTCTTCTACTTCATCTTCTTTGACTTCTTCTGCTTCATCTTCTTCTCCTTCTTCTTATTCTTCTACTTCATCTTCTACTTCTTTTTATTCTTTTTCTTCTTCTCCTTCTCCATCTTCTTCTCCTCCTTATTCTTCTTCTTTTTCTGTTTCTTCTTCTTCCTCCTTCTCTTTCCTTTTTTCTTCTTCTTCTTCTTCTTGTTCTTGTTCTTCTTCTTCTTCTTCTTCTTCTTACTCTTCTTCTTCATCATCTTCTTCTTCATCTTCTTCTTCCTCTTCTTCTTCTTCTTGTTCTTCTTCTCCTTCTTCTTCTTCTTCTTCTTCTTATCATCCTATTTCTTCTTCTTCTTCTTCTTCTTCTTCTGCTCTAGTTCTTCTTCTTCGTCGTCTTCTTCTTTTGCATCATCTTCTTCTTCTTCCTCTTCTTCTTCTCCTTCTTATTCTTCTTCTTCTTTTTCTTCTTCTCATTCTTCTTCTTCTCCTCCTCCTCCTCCTTCTTCTTCCACTTCTTTTTCATCTTCTTCTTCTTCTTCTTCTTCTTATCATTCTTCTTCTTCTCTTTCTTCTCCTTGTTCTCCTTCTCCTTGTAGTTCTACTTCTTCTTCTTCTTCTTGTTCTAGTTCTTCTTCTTTTTCTTTTTCATCTTCTGCTGCTTCTTCTTCTTCCTCTTCTTCTTTCTCCTCCTCCTCTTCTTCTTCTTCTTCTTCTTCTTCTTCAACTTCTTCTTCTTCATCTTCTTCTTCTTCTTCTTCTTTTTCTTTTCCTTCTTCTTCTTTCTCTTCTTCTTCTACCTCTTCAAGTTCTTTTTTTTCTTCTTCTTTTTCCTCTTCTTTTTCTTCTTCTCCTTCTTCCTCCTCTTCTTTTTCTTCCTCTTCTTGCACTTCTCCTTCTTCTGCTTCTTCTTTCTCATCTCCTTCTTCGTCTTTTTCTTCTTCTTCTTCTTTTCCGTCTTCTTCTTCTTCTTCCTCTTCTTCTTCTACTACTACTTTTTCTTCTTCTTCATCTTCTTCTTCTTCTTCTTCATCTTTGTCTTCCTTTTCTTCTTCCTCTTCTTCTTCTTCTTCATTTTCATCTTCCTATTCTTCATCATCATCTTCTTCTTCTTCTTCTTCCTCTATTTCTTCTTCTTCTTCTTCTACTACTTCTTCTTCTTCTTCTACTTCTTCTTCTTCCTCTTCTTCCAATTCTTCTTCTTCTTCTTCTTCTATTATTACTACTACTACTATTTCTTATTCCTCTTCTTTTTTCTTTTTCTTATTCCCTTCTTCTTCCTCTTCTTCTTTCTCTTGGTTTTCTTCTTCTTCTTCCTTTCCTTCTTTTACTTCTCCTTCTTCTTATTCTTCTTCTTATTCATCTTCTTCTTCTTCTTTTTCTTTGTCTTCCTTTTTTTCTTCTATTTCTTCTTCTTCCCCTTCTTTTTCTCCTTCTCCTGCTTCTACCACTTCTTCTCTTTCCCTTTCTTTTCTTCTTCTTCCCCTTCTTTTTCTTCTTCTCCTCCTTCTTTTCCTTCTTATTCTTTTTCTTCTTCTTCTTTTTCTTCTTCTTCTTCTTCTTCTTCTTCTTCTCCTTCTTCTGATCCACCTCCTCCTTCCTTTTCTTCTTCCTCTTCTTCTTCTTCTTTTTCTTCTTCTACTTCTTCTTCTCTTTCTTCTTCTTCTTCCACTCAGTCCTCTTGCTCTTCTTCATCTTCTTCTTCTTCTTCTCCTTCTTCTTAGTCATCTTCTTCTTCTTCTTTTTCTTCCTATTCTTCTGATCGTCTTCCTTTATTTTCCTCGTTTTTCTTACATGCTTTTTCTTCTTCTTCTTTTTTCTCTTTCTTCTTCTTCTTTCTATTCTTCTTATTATTCTTCTTCTTCTTCCTCTTCTTCTTCTTTGACTTCTTCTTCTTCTTCTTCAACTTCTTCTTGTTAGTCTTCGTCATCTTCTTCGCCTTCTTCTGATCCTCCTTCTACTTCTTCTTCTTCTTCTTCTTCTTCCACTACTTTGT
>JAIUJO010000575.1:172500-175000 GCA_023846275.1 Vanilla planifolia | reverse complement strand
CTTCTTCTTCTTCATCTTCTTCTTCTTCTTCTTTTCCTTCTTCATCTTCTTCTTCTTCTTCTTCTTATTTATCTTCTTCTTCTTCTTCTCCTTCTTTTTCTTCTTCTTCATCTTGTTCTTCGTCTTCATCTTCTTCTTCTTCTTCTTGTTCTTCTTCTTCTTTTTCTTCTTCTTCTTCTTCTTCTTCTTCTCCTTCTTCTTCTTCTTCTACTTCTTCTTCTTCTTCTTCTTCTTCTTCTTCTTCTTCTTCTTTTACGACAACTACTTCTTCCACTTCTTCTTCTTCTTCTTCTTCTTCTTATCCCTCTTCTTCTTCTTCTTCTTCTTCTTTTGCCTGGTCTTCTTCTTCTTCTTCTTCCACTTGTTTTTCATCTTCTTCTTCGTCTTCTTCTTCTTCTTCTCCTTCCTCTTCTTCTTCATAATCCTCTACTTCTTCTTCTTCTTCTTCTTTTTTACTTCTTGTTCTTCTTCCTCTACTTCTTCTTCTTCCTCATCTTCCTCTTGTTCATCTTCTTCTTCTTCGTTTTCTTCTTCTTCTTCTTCCTCTTTTCTTCTTCTTCTTCTTCTTCTTTTACTTCTTCTTCTTCTTCTTGTTCTTCTTCTTCTTGTTCTTCTTCTTCTTCTTCTTCCTCTTCTTCTTCTTCTTCTTCTACAACTTCTTTTTCTTCTTCTTCTTCTCCTCCTTCTCCATCTTCTTCTCCTTCTTCGTCTTCTTCTTCTGCTACTACTACTTGTACCACTTTTTCTTATTCTTCTTCTTGTTCTTATTCATATTCTTCTTCTTCTTCTTTTTCTTCTTTTTGATCTTCTTTCCAATCTTATGATCGTCCTTCATTATCTTCTTATTCTTCCTCTTCTACTTCTCCTTCTTCTTCTTCTTATTCTTATTCTACTTCTTCTTCTTATTTTTTCTTCTGCTTCTGCTTCTTCTTCTTCTTCTTGTTTTCCTTCTTCTTTTTCTTCTTGTTCTTCTTCATCTTCTTCTTCTTCTACTTCTACTTTTTATTCTTCTACTTCTTCTTCTTCTTCTTCTTTTTCTTCTTCTCTTTCTTCCCCTTCTTTCGATCCTCCTCCTTCTACTTCTTCTTCTTCCACTTTCACTTCTTCTACTTATTCTTCATCTTCAACATCTTCTTCTTCTTCTTCTTTTTCTACTTCTTTTTCATCCTCTTCTTCTTCTTCTTCCTCTATGTCCTCTTGTTCTTCCTCCTCCTCCTCCTCTTCTTCTTCCTCTTCTTCTTCTTCATCATGTTCTTCTTCTTCTTCTTCTTCTGCTTCTTCTTCTGCTTCTTCTTCTTCTTTTTCTTCTCCTTCTTCTTGTACTACTTCAACTTCTACGTGTTCTTCTTCTTCGTATTTTTCTTCTTCTTCTCCTTCTCCATCTTTTTATTCCCCTTCTTGTCCTTCTTCTTTTTCTTCTTCTTCTTCTTCTACTACTACTACTACTACTTCATCATCATCATCTTCTTCTTCTCCTTCTTCTTCCTCTTCTTCTCCTTCTCTTTCTTTTTCTTCCTCTTCTTCTCGTTCTTCTTCTTCTTCTTCTTCTTCTTCCTCTTCATCTTTTTCTTTATCTTCTTCTTCTTATTCTTCTTCTTTTTCCTCTTCTTCTTCTTCTATTATTACTATTACTTCTTTTTCTTCTCCTCTTTCTTCTCCTTCTTCTTCTTCAACTACTACATCTTCTTTTGCTTCTTCTTCTTATTCTTCAACTAATACTACTACTTCTTTCTCTTCTTCTTCTTGTTCTTCTTGTTCTTCTTCTTCATCATCATCTACTTATTCTTCTTTTTCTTCTTCTTCTTCTTCTTCTTCTTTTTTTGTTCTTCTTCTTCTTCTCCTTCTTCTTCTTCTTCTTTTTATTATTATTCTTCTTCTCCTTCTTCTTTTTCTTATTCTTCTTCATCTTCTTCATCTTCTTCTGATCCTCCACCTTTTTCTTCTTCTTCTTGCACCTTTACTTCTTCTTCTTCTACTAATACTTTTTCTTCTTCTTCTTCTTCATCATCTTCTTCTTCCTCTTCTTCTTCGTCTTCTTCTTCTTCTTCTTCTACTTCTTTTTCTCCTTCTTCTTCTTCTTTTTCTTGTTCTTTGTCTTCCTCTTCTTCTTCATCATCACCATCTTCTTCTTCTTCTTCTTCTTCTTCTTCTTCATCTTCTACTTCGCCTTCTTCTTCTTCTTCTTCTTCTTCTTCTTCCTCCTCTTCTTCCATTTCTCCTTCTTTTTCTTCTCCTTCCTCCTCTCCTTCTTCCACTTCTTCTTTTTTAACTTCTTCTTTCTCTTTTTCTTTTCTTTATCTTCTTCTTCTTATTCTTCATCATCATCTTCTTCTTCTTCTACATCTTCTTCTTCTTACTCTTTTTTTTTCTTCTTCTTCTTCCTCTTCTCCTCCTTCTACTCTCTTTCTTCTTCTCTTTCTTCCTCTTCGTTTACTACTACTATTACTACTACTACTACTACTTCTTCTTTCTTCTAGTTCTTTTTCTTCTTCTTCTTCAT
>JAIUJO010000575.1:157500-160000 GCA_023846275.1 Vanilla planifolia | reverse complement strand
TCTTCCCCTTCTTCTACCTCTTCTCCTTCTTCTTCTTCTTTTTCTTCTTCTTCCACTTCTTCTTCTTCTTCATCTTCTTCTTCTTATTCTTCTTCTTCTTTTTCTTCTTCTTAATCTTCCTCTTCTTCCTCTTCTTCTTATTCTTCTTGTTCTTCTTCTTCTCCTTCTTCTTTCTCTTCTTCTTCTTCTTCTTCTTCCTCTTCTTCTTCTTCTTCTTCAACTTCTTCTTCTTCATCTTCTTCTTTTCCTTCATCGCCCTTTTCTTTTTCATCTTCTTCGTCTTCTTCTTCATTGTCTTCGTCATCTCTTTCTTCTTATTCTTCTTATTCTTCTTCTTCTACATCTTCATCATCTTCTTCTTCTTCTACTACTTCTTCTTCTTCTTCTTCTTCCTGTTCCTCTTCTTCTTCTTCTCCTTCTTCTTCTTCTTCTTCTTCTACTACTTTTTCTTCTTCTTCTTCTTCTTCTTCTTTTTCTTCTTCTTTTCTCCTTCTTCTTCTTCTTGTTATTCTTCCCCTCCACCATCATCATAATCATCTTCTTCTTCCACTTCTTCTTCTTCTTAATCTTCTTCCATTTCTTCTACTTCTTCTTCATCTTCTTTTTATTCGTCTTCTTCTTCTTCTTCTTCTTCTTCTTCTTCTTCTTCTTCTTCTTCTTATTCTTCTTCTTTTCTACTTCACCTTCTTCTTTATTCTTCTTCGTCTACTTCTTCTTATTCTTCCTCCTCTTCTTCTACTTCTTCTTCTTTTTCTTCTTCTTCTTTTTCTTCTTCTACTTCTTTTACTTGTTCTTCTCCTTCTTCTTCTTCTTCTTCTTCATCTTCTTCTTCATCTACTTCTTCTTCGTGGTCTTCTTCTTCTTATTCTTGTTTTTCTTCTTTTTCTTCTTATTCTTCTTCTTTTCCTTTTTTACATCTTCTTATTATTCTTATACTTATTGTTCCTCATCTTCTCATCCTTCTACTTCTTCTTCTTCTTCTTCCTCTTCTTCTTTGTCTTCTTCTTATTCCATCTTCTTCATCTTCTTCTTCACCTTCTTCCTTTTCTTCTTTTACCATTTCTTCTTCTTCTTCTTCTACTTCTACTTCTTCTTCTTCTCCTTCTTCGGATTCTTCTTCTTTGTTTTCTTCTACTTCTTCTTCTTCTTCTTTTTCTTCTTCTTTTTCTTCTTCTTCTTCTTCTTCTTCTTCTTCTTCTTCTTGATCCACTTCTTCTTCTTCTTCTTCTTCTTCTTCTTCTTCGTCTTCTTCCTCTTCTTTTTCTCCTTCACCCTATTCTTCTTCTTCTTCTTCTTCTTCGTCTTCTTCTTCTTATTTTCTTCTTCTACTACTTTTTTTTCTCCTTCTTCTTTTTCTTCTTGTTCTTCTCCTCCTCCTCCTCCTCCTTCTTCTTCTTCTTGTTCTTCTTCCTCCTCCTCCTCCTCTTCTTCTTCTAATTCTTCTTTTTTAACATCTTCTTCTTCTTCTTCCTTCTTCTTATTTTCTACTTTCTTCTCTTTCTTCATCTTCACATTCATCTTCACCTTCTTCTTCTTCTTCTTCTTCTTCTTCTTCTACTTCTACTTCATGTTATTCCATTTCTTCTTCCTCTTCTTCTTCATCTTCTTCTTTGTCATCATCATCATCTTCTTCTTCTTCTTCTTCCCCTTCTTCTATTTCTTCATCTTCTTTGTCTTCTTTTTCTTCTTCTTCTACGTCTTCTTCTTGTTCCACTTTCTCTTCTTCTTCTTCAACTTCTTTTTCTTCTTCATCATCTTCATCTTCTTTTTCTTCTTCTTATTCTTGTTCTTGTTCTTCTTCTTCTTCCTCTTCTTCTTCTTCTTCTTCTTCTTCTTCTTTTTTTTCTTCTCCTTCTTCTTCTTCTTCTTCCACTTCTTCTTCTTCTTCTTCTTTGCCTTCTTGTTCTTGTTCTTCTTCTTCTTCCACTTCTTCTTCTTCTTCTTGTTCTTATTCGTCTTATTCTTCTTCCTTTTCTTCATCTTCTTCTTCTTCACCTTCTTCTTCTTCTTCTTCTTCATCTTCTTCATCTTCTTCTTCTTCATTTTCTTCTTCTACATCTTTTTCTTCAACTTCTTGTTCTTCGTCTTCTTCTTCTTCTTCTTCTTCTTCTTCCTCTTCTTCTTCTCGTTCTCCTTTTTCTTGTTCTTCTTCCTAATGTTCATCTTCTTTGTCGTCTTCTTCTACTTCTTCTTTCTTGTGTTCTTCTACTTCTTTTTCTTCTCGTCCTCCTTTTTCTTCTTCTTTTTCTTCTTCTTCTTCTTCTTCTACTTTTTTTTCTTCTTTTTCAACTTCTTTTGTGCCATCTTTGTCTTCTTCTTCTTGCTCTTCCTCTTTTTCTTCTTCGTCTTCTGCTTCTTCTTCTTCTTCTTCTTCGACTTCATCTTTTTCTTCTCCTTCTTCTTATTATTATTCTTCTTCTTCTATTTCTTCCTCTTCCTTTTCTCCTCTTCTTCTTATTCGTCATCTTAGTCTTCTTCTATCTGTCTACTTCTTCTTCTT
>JAIUJO010000575.1:150000-155000 GCA_023846275.1 Vanilla planifolia | reverse complement strand
CTTCACCAACTTCTTCATCCTCTTCTTATTCTTCTTTGTCTTGTTCTTCTTCTTCTTCTTCTTCTACTTCTACTTCTTCTTTTTCATCTCCTTCATCATCTTTTTCTTCTTCTTCTTTTTTGTCTTCTTTTCTTCCTCTTCTTCTTCTTCTTCTTCTTCTACTTATTCTTTTTCTTTTTCTTCTTCTTGGTTGTCTTCATCTTCGTCTTCCTCTCCTTTGCATTGTTCATATCTGTCTTCTTCTTCTTCTTCGACTTATTCTTCTCCTTCTTCGCCTTAATTTTGTACTTCTACTTCTTCTTCTTATTCGTCTTCTTTCTCATCATCTTCTTCTTCTTCTTCTTCTTCTTCATCTTCTTCTTTTTCTTATTCTTCGTCTACTACTTCTTCTTCTTCATCTTCTTCTTCTTCCACTCCTTCTTCTTATTCTTCCTCTTCTTCGACTTCTTCTTGATCTTCTTCTTCCACTTCTTCTTCTTCTTCATCTTCTTCTTCTTCCTCTTCTTCTTCTTCTTCTTCTTCTTCTTCTCCTTCTTCTTCTCCTCTTCTTCTTCTCCTTCTTCTTCTTCTTCTTCTTCTTCTTCTTCATTGTCTTCTTCTTCTTCTTCTCCTTCTACTTCTCCTTCTTCTTCTTCTTTTCTTCTTCTTCTCCTTCTTCTTCACCTTCTATTTCTCCTCCTTCTTCTGCCGCCTGTGGCCTCTTCTTCTTCTTCTTTTTCTTCTTCTTCTTCTTCTTCTTCTTCTTCTTCTTCTACTTCTTTTGCTTCTTCTTCCTTCTTCTTCTTCTCCTTCTCCTTCTTCTTCATCTTCTTTATCATTATTATTATTATTATTATTATTGTTATTATTTTATTTATTATAACAATTATTCTTCTCCTTCTTCTTTTTCTTCCTCTTCATATTCTTCTTCCTCTTCATGTTCAACATGTTCTTGTTCTTCTTGATCTTTGTCTTGTTCTTCTTCTTCTTTTGCTTCTTCTTGTTCTTGTTCTTGTTCTTCTTCTTCTTCATCTTCTTCTTCTTCCTCTTCTTTGTCTTCTTCATATCCGTCTTCTTCTTCTTCTTCGTCTTATTCTTCTCCTTCTTCCCTTAGTTTTTCTACTTCCACTTCCACTTCTTCTTCTTTCACTTCTTCTTCTTCTTCTTCGTCTTCTTCTTCTTCCTCTTCTTCTTCTTCTTCTTCTTCTTCTTCTTCTTCTTCTTCTACTTTTCCTTCTTCTCCTTCTTCTTCTTCTCCTTTTTCTTCTTCTTCTTCTTCTTCTTCTTCTTCTTCTCTTTCTTCTTCTTCTTCTTCTTCGTCTTCTTCTTCTTATTCTCCTTCTACTTCTCCTTCTTCTTCTTCTTGTTCTTCTTCTTCTTCTTCTTCTTCACCTTATTCTCCTCCTCCTTCTTCTTCTCCTTCTTCTTCTGCTACTTCTTCTTCCGCAGCTTCTTCTTCTTCTTCATCTTCTTCTTCTTCTTCTTCTTCTTCTTCTTTTGCTTCTACTTCCTTCTTCTTCTTCTCTTTCTTCTACTTCTTCATTATTATTATTATTATTATTATTATTGTTATTATTGTTATTGTTGTTATTATTATTACTATTATTATTATTGTTATTATATTTATTATAGCTATTATTCTTCTCCTTCTTCTTCTTTCTCTACTTCTTCATATTCTTCTTCCTCTTCATCTTCAACATGTTCTTCTTCTTCTTCTTCTTTGTCTTGTTCTTCTTCTTCTTTTACTTATTCTTGTTCTTCTTTTCTTCTTCTTCTTCTTCACCTTCTTCTTCTTCCTCTTCTTTGTCTTGTTCATATCCGTAATCTTCTACATCTTCGTCTTATTCTTCTCCTTCTTCGCCATATTTTTCTACTTTCGCTTCTTCTTCTTCTTCATCTTCTTCTTCATCTTCTTCTTCATCATCTTCTTCTTCTTCTCATCTTCTTCTTTTTCTCATTCTTCATCTTCTAATTCTTCTTCCTCGTCTTCTTCTTCTTCTTCTTCGTCTTCATTTTCTTCTTCTTCGTCTACTTCCTCTTGTTCATCAACTTCCTCTTCTTCGATTACTTCTTCTTCTTCCACTTCTTCTTCTTCTTTTTCATCTTCTTCTTCTTCCTCTTCCTCTTTTTCTTCTTATTCTTCTTATTCTTCTTCTCCATCTTCTCTTTCATCTCCATCTTCTTCTTTTCCTTCTTCTTCTTCTTCTCTTTCTTCTTCTTCTTCTTTGTCTTCTTTTTCTTATTCTCCTTCTGCTTCTCCTTCTTCTTCTTGTTCTTCTTCTTCTTCTTCTTCTTCTTCTTCACCTTCTTCTTCTCCTTCTTCTTCTGTTACTCTTCTTCTGTGGCTTCTTCTTCTTCTTTTTCTTCTTCCTCTTCTTCTTCTTTTGATTCTTTTTCCTTATACTTCTTCTCCTTCTTCTTCTTCTTCTTCTTTATCATTATTATTATTATTGTTATTATTATTATTATATTTACTATAGTTATTATTCTTATCTTTCTTCTTCTTTTTCTTCCTCTTCATATTCTTCTTCCTCTTCATCTTCAACATCTTCTTCTTCTTCCTTTTCTTGTTCTTCTTCTCCTTTTACTTCTTCTCGTTCTTCTTTTCTTTTTCTTCTTTGTCTTCTTCTTCTTCCTCTTATTTGACTTGTTCATATCTCTTTTCTTCTTCTTCGTCATCTTACTCTTCTCCTTCTTTGCCTTATTTTCTACTTCCACCTTCCTCTTCTTCTGATTCGTCCTCTTCTTCTTAATCTTCTTCATCATCATCTTCTTCATTTTCATCATCATCATCTTCTTCCTCTTCTTCTTCTTCTCCTCCTCCTTCTTCTTGTTCTTCTTACTATTGTTCATCTTCTTTGTCTTCTTGATCTACTTCTTCTTTCTTGTCTTCATCTACTTCTTTTGCTTCTCGTCCTCCTTCTTCTTCTTTTTCTTCTTCTTCTTCTTCTTCAACTTCTTTTGTGCCTTCTTATTCATTGTTCTTGGTCTTTTTCTTTTTCTTCTTCTTCTTCTGCTTCTTCTTCTTCGTCTTCTTCTTCGCTTTCTTCTTCTTCTCCTTCTTCTTCTTCTTCTTATTCTTCTTCTTCTATTTCTTCCTCTTCCTTTTCTCGTCTTCTTCTTATTCGTCATCTTAGTCTTCTTCTTTTTGTGTACTTCTTCTTCTTCTTTGTCTTCTTCTTCTTCTTCTACTACTTATTCTTATTCTTTGACTTATTATTATTATTGTTCTTCTTCGTTTTCTACTTCTTCTTCTTCGTCTTCTTCTTTGCCTTTTTATTATTTCTCTTCCTCTTCTTCTTCTTCTTCTTCTCTTTTTTCTACTTCGTCTTCTTTTTCTTGTTCTTCTTTTCTTAATCTTATTGTTCTTCATCTTCCTCTTCTTCTTCTTCTTCTCCTTCTCTTTCTTTGCCTTCTTCTCCTTCCTCTTCTTCTTCATCATCTTCTCCTTTTTCTTCATCTTCTTCTTTTACTTGTTTTTCTTCTTCTGTCTTCTTTTTCATCTTCTTCTTCTTCTCGTTCTTCTTCTTCTTTTTCTTCCTCTTCTACTTCTTCTTTGTCTACTTTTTCTTCTTCTCATTTGTATTCTTCTTCTTCTTCTTCCTCATCTTATTCTTCATCATCTTCTTCTTCATCTTCTTCGTCTTCTTCTTGTTCTTCATCATCTTCTTCTTCTTCTTCTTCTTCTTCTTCTTCTTCTTCTTTTTCTTAGTCTTCTTCACTTGTCTTCTCCTTGTTCTTCTTGTTCTTCTTTTTCTTCCTCTTCTTCTTCTTTTTCTTCACCAACTCCTTCATCCTCTTCTTATTCTTCTTCGTCTTCTTCTTCTTCTTCTTCTCCTTCACGTTATTCTTCTTCACCTTCACCTTCTTCTTTTTCTTCTTCGTCTTCTTCTTCTTATTTTTCTTCTTCTTCTGCTTCTTCTTTTTCATCTCCTTCATCTTCTTTTTCTTCTTCTTCTTCTTCTTCTTCTCCTTTTCTTCTTCTTTTTCGTCTTCTTTTCTTCCTCTTCTTCTTCTTGTTCTTCATCTTCTTCTTCTTCATCTTCTTCTCCTTCTTCTTTTTCTTCTTTTTCTTCTTCTTTTTCATCTTCTTCTTTGTCTTTTTCTAATACTTCTTCCCCTTCTTCTTCTTTTTCATTATCATCATCTTCTTCTTCTTCTTCTTCTTCTTCTTCTTTTTCTTCTTCTTCTTAGTCTTGTTATTTTTTGTCTTCCTCTTCTTATTCTTCTTCTTCGTCTTTTTCTTCTTCGTCTTCTTCTTCTACTGCTTCTTCTTCGTTATCGTTTACTTCTTATTCTTCTTTGTCTTCTTCTTCTTCTTCTTCTTCTTCATGTTCGACTTCGTCTTCTTCTTCTTTTTCTTCCTCTTGTTAGTCATCTGCTACTTTGACTTTTTCTTCTTCTTCTTCTTCTTCTTTTTCTTCCTCTTGTTATTATCATTATTATTATTGTTATTATTATTGTTGTTAGATTTATTATAATTATTATTGTTCTCCTTCTTCTTCTTTTTCTTCCTCTTCAAATTGTTCTTCTTCTTCATCTTCAGCATTCTCTTCTTCTTCTTCTTCTTTTTCTAGTTCTTCTTCTTCTACTACTTATTCTTATTGTTGTTCTTCCTATTCGTTGTCGTCATCTTCTTCTTCCTCTTCTTTGCATTGTTCATATCCGTCTTCTTCTTCTTCTTCGTCTTATTCTTCTCCTTCTTCGCCTTATTTTTGTACTTCTACTTCTTCTTCTTCTTCTTATTCGTCTTCTTCATCTTCATCTTCTTCTTCTTCTTCATCTTCTTCTTTTTCTTATTCTTCGTCTACTACTTCTTCTTCGTCTTCTTCTTCTTCTTCTTCTCCTGCTTCTTCTTCTTCTTCTACTTCCTTCTCTTCTTCTACTTCCTCTTTTTCGTCTTCTTCTTCTTCTTCTTCCACTTCTTCTTCATCTTCATCTTCTTTTTCTTCCACTTCTTCTTCTTCTTCTTCTCCTTCTTCTTCTCCGTCTTCTTCTTCTCCTTCTTCTTCTTCTTCTTC
>JAIUJO010000575.1:135000-137500 GCA_023846275.1 Vanilla planifolia | reverse complement strand
TTCTTCTTCTTCTTCTTTGCCTTCTTCTTCTTCTTCTTCTTTCCTCTTCCTTCATTTCTTCTTCTTCTTCTTCTTTGTCTTCGTCTTCTTCCTCCTTGTCCTCTTAACCCTCTTCTCCTTTTTCTTTTTCTTCTTCTTCTTCTTCCTCCTCTTCCTCTTCTTCTCCCTCTTCCTCTTCTTCTTCTTCTTCTTCTTCTTCATCTTCTTCCTCTTTCTCCCCTTACTGTTCTTCTTCATCTTCTACTTCTTCTGCATCTATTTCCACTTCTCCTTCTTAATCATCATCATCATCTCTTCTTCTTCTTCTACTACTTCTTCTTCTTCTTCTTCTTTTACATTTTCATCTTCTTCTTCTTCTACTTTTTCTTCTTCTTCTTCTTCTTCTTCTTCTTTCTTCTTCTTCTTCTTCCTCTTCATCTTCCTCTTATTATTATTATTATTATTATTATTATTGTTAATATTAATTTTCTTTATTTTTTTTCTTGTTTCTCCTCTTCTTCTTCCTTGTCTTCTTCTTCTTCTTCCTTGTCTTCTTCTTCTTCTTCTTTTTCTTCATCATCATCATCATCTTCTTCTTCTTCTTCATCTTCGTCTTCTTCTTCTTCTTCTTCAACTTCTACTTCTTCTTTTTCTTCTTCTTCTTCTTCTTCCTCTTCTTCTTCTTGTTTTTCAACTTCTTCTTCTTCTTCTTCTTCTTCTTCTACTCCTTATTCTTGTTCATCTTCCTCCTTTTCTACTTCTTCCTCTTCTTCTTCTTCTACTACTTCTTCATCTTCTTTTTCTTCTTCTTCTTCCTCTTCTTCATCCTCTTCTTCTTTACCTTCTTCTACTTCTTCATTTTCTTCTTCTTCTACTTCTTCTTCTTTATCTTCTTTTCTTTCGTCTTCTTTTTCTTCTTCTTCTTCTTATTCTACTTCTTTTTTTTTCTGCTTCTTCTTCTTCTTCTTCTCCTTCTTCTTCTTCTTATTCTTCTTCATTTACTTCTTCTTCTTCTTTTTCATCTTCTTCTATACCTTCCTCTTCTTCTTCTTCTTCTTCTTCTTCTTCTCATTCTTCTTCTCCTTCCTCTTCTTCCTTATCCACCTCTTCTTCTTCTTCTTCTTTTTCCTCTTCTTCATCTACTTCTTCTTCTTCTCTTTTGGTTCTTCTTCTAGATCTTCTTCTTCTTCTACTTCTTCTTTTACATCTTTTTCTTCTTCTTTTTCTTCTTTTTCTTCATCCTCTTCTTCTTCACCTTCCCCTTCTTCTTTTTCTTCTTCTTCTTATTCTTCTTATTCTTCTTCTTCTTGTTCTTTTTTGCCTTCTTCTTCGTCATTTTTCACTTCTTCTTCATCTTCTTCTTCCTCTAATTCCACTTCTTCGTCATCTTCTTCTTTTTCTTCCTCTCTTTCCTCTTCTTCTTCTTTTAGTTCTTGTTTTTCTTCTTCTTCTTCTTATTCTTCTTCTTCTTCTTCTTCTTCTTCTTTTTCTCTTTTTGTTCTTCTTCGTATACTTCCTCTACTTCCTCTTCTTATTGTTCTTCTTCTTCTTCATCATCATCATCATCTTCTTCTTCTTCTTCTTGCTCTTCTTCCACTTCTTCCAATTCTTCTTCATCTTCTTTCTCTTTATCCTCTTCGTCTTCTTCTTCTTCTTTTTCTTCTACTTCTTCTTCATCATCTTCTTCTTTTTCTTCTTCTTCTTCTTCAACTACTTCTTCCACTACTACTACAACTGCTTCCACTTCCTTTTCTTCTTCTTCCTCTTCTTCTTTTTTTCCTCTTAATTTTCTTCTTCTTCTTCTTCTTCTTCATCTTCTTCTTCTTCTTCTTCTTTAACTTCTTCTCCTTCTTCTTCTTCTTCTTCTTCTTTTTCTTCTTACTTTGCTTCTTCTTCTTCTTCGTCTTCTACTTCGTCTTGATCTTCTTCTTCTTCTTTTTCCCTCTGTCTTTTTATTCTTCTTCCTCTTCTTCTTCTTCTAGGTCTTCTTCTTCTTCTTCCTCTTCTTCTTCTTCTACTTTTATCTTTTCTTCTTCTTCTTCTTCTTCTTCTTCATCTTCTTCTTTTTCTTCTTTGTCTTCTTCTTCTTCTTCTTCTTCTTCTTATTCTTCTGATACTTCTTATTCTTCTTATTCTTCTTATTCTTCTTTGGCTTCTCCTTCTTCTTCTCCATCATCTTCTTCCTCTTCTTATTCTTTTTCTTTGTCTTCTTCATCTTCTTCTTCTTCTTTCTATTTCTTCTTCCTCTTCCTTCTTGTTCTTCTTCTTCTTCTTCTTTTTCCTCTTCTTCAACGTCCTCTTCCTCCTCCACCTCCTGCTCCTCTTCTTCTTCTTCTTCTTCTTCCTCTTCTTCTTCTTTCTCCTCTTATTCTTCTACTTCTTCTTTTGCTTCTTTTTCTTCTTCATCATCTTCATCACCTTCTTTCTTTTCTTTGTCTTCTTCTTCTTCATCATCATCTTCTTGTACTTCTTCTTCTTCTTCATCTTCATTCTTTCTTCTTCTTCTTCTTCTTCTTCATGA
>JAIUJO010000575.1:102500-105000 GCA_023846275.1 Vanilla planifolia | reverse complement strand
TTCTTCTTCTATGTCTTCTTCTTCTTCTTCTTCTTCTTCTTCTTCTTCTTCTCCTTCTCCTTCTTTTTCTTCTTCTTCTTCTTTATCTTCTTCTTCTTCTTCTTCTTCTTCTACTACTACTTCTGCTTCTTCTTATTCTTCTTATTCTTCTTCTTCTTCTTCTTCTCCTTCGTCTTCTTCTTCTTTCTCCTATTATTCTTCTACTTCTTCTTCTTTTACTTCTTTTTCTTATTCATCATCTTCATCACCATCTTCTTTTTCTTTGTCATTTTCTTCTTCTTCTTCTTCTTCTTCTTCTTCATCTTCTTCTTCTTCTTCTTTTTCTTCATTCTTTCTTCTTCTTCTTCCTCATAATCTTCCTTTTCATGTTCTTCTTCTTCTTCATTTTCTTCTTCTTCTTCTTCTTTGTTTTCTTCTTCTTCTTCTTCTTATTCTTCTTATTCTTCTTCTTCTTTATCTTCTTTTGCTCCGTCTTCTTCCTATTCTTCTTCTTTTTCTTCCTCTTTCCTTTTTGCTTCTTCTTCTTCTTCTTCCAATTCTTGTTCATCTACTTCTACTTCTTCTTCTTCTTTATCTTCTCATTCTTCTTCTTCCTTTTCTACCTCTGCTTCTTTTTTCTTCTTCTTCCTCTTCTTCCTCTTCTTCTTCTTCTTCTCTTCTTGTTCTTCTTCTTCATCATCATCATCATCATCATCATCTTCTTTTTCTTCTTCTACTTCTTCTTCTTCTTCTTCTTCTTCTTCTTCTACTTCTTCCTCTTTTTCATGCTCTTCTTCTTTACCTTCCTCTTCTTGTTCTTTTTCTTCTTCTTCTTTTTCCACTTCTTTTTCTTCTTCTTCCACTTCTTTATCTTATTCTTCTTCTTCCTCCTCTCCTTCCTCTTCTTCTTCTTCTTGTTCTTCATCTTAATCCTTCTTTTCTTTCCCTTCTTCTTCTTGTTCTTCTTATTCTTCTTCTTAATCTTCTTCTTCTTCATTTTCTTCTTCCTCTGCTTCCACTTCTTCCAAATCTTCTTCTTCATCTTCATCTTCTTGTTCTTTTTCTTTATCTTCTTCTTCTTCTTCTTCTTCTTCTATCTTCTTCTTCTTCTTCTTTCTTCTCCTTCTTCTTCTTATTCTCCTTCTTCTTCCTCTTCCTCCTCCTCCTCTAATTCCTCCTCTTCGTCTTCTTCTTCATCTTCTTCTTCATCATCTTCTTCTTCTTCTTCTTCTTTCTCCTCTTATTCTTCTAATTCTTCTTCTATTGTTTCTTTTTCTTCTTCCTCATCTTCATCATCATTTTCTTCTTCTTGTTATTCTTCATTTTCTACTTCTACTGCTACTGTGACTACTAATTCCTCTTCTTTTTCTTCTATTTCTTCTTCTACTTGTTCTTTTTTTAATTGTAATCTTCTTCTTAATCATCTTGTTAGTCTTCTTATTCTTCTTCTTCTTCTTCTTCTTCTTTGTTCTTCTTCTTCTTCATCTACTTCTTCTTCTTCTTCTTCTTATTCTTCTTCTTCTTCATCTCCTTCTTCTTCTCCTTCTTCTTCTTCTTCATCATCTTCTTCTTTTTCTTCTTCTTCTAAGTCTTCATCTTCTTCTTCTTCTTCTTCCTCTATGTCTTCTTCTTCTTGTTCTTCTTCTTCTTCTTCTATGCCTTCTTCTTCATCATCTTCTTCTTCCTTTTCTTCTTCCTCTCCTTCTTCTTCTCCTCCTTTTTCTTCTTTATCTTCTTCTTCTTGTTCTTGTTCTTGTTCTTCTTCTTCTTCTACTGCTTCTGCTTCTTCTTATTCTTCTACTTCTTCTTCTTCTTCATGATCTTCTTCTTCTTCTTCATCATTTTATTCTTCTCCTTCTTCTTCTCCTTCAACTTCATCTTCTTTGTCTTCTTCTTATTCTTCTCCTTCTTCTATTTGTTCTTCTTCTTATTCCTTCTCTTCTTCCTACTCTTTTTCTTCTTCTTATTCATCTTATTCTTCTTCTTTTTCTTCTTGTTCTTCTTCTTCCTCTTCTTCCACTTCTTCCAATTCTTCTTCTTCCAATTCTTCTTCTTCCTCCTCTTTTTTCTCTTCTTATTATTCTTCTTTTTCTTCTACGTCTTCAACAACATCTTCATCTTTTTCTTCTTCTTCTACTACTAATACTGCAACTACTACTTCCTCTTCTTCTTCTTCTTCTTCTTCTTCCTCTTCTTTTTTTCTCTTAATCTCCTTCTTAATCATCATCTTCTTCTTCTTGTTGTTTTTTTTTCTTCTTCTTCTTCTTCTTCTTCTTCACCATCATCTTCTTCTTCTTCTTCTTCTTCGTCATCTTCTTATTATTCTTCTTCTTCTTCTTCTTCTTCTTCTTCTTCTTATTTCTTCTCTTCCTCCTCTTCTTCTTGTTCTTGTTCTTCTTCTTCTTCTTCATCTTATTCTTCTTTTTTTCTTCTTCTTCTTCTTCGTCTTCTTACACTTCTTTCTTTTCTTCTTCTTCTTCCTCCTCTTTTTTTCTCTTCTTATTAATCTTCCTTTCTTCTA
>JAIUJO010000575.1:95000-97500 GCA_023846275.1 Vanilla planifolia | reverse complement strand
CTTTTTCTTCTTCTTCTTCTTCTTCTTTTTCTTCTTCTTCTGCTTCTTCGTCTTCTTCTTCTTCTTCTTTTACTTCTTCTTCTTCTTCTTCTTTATCTTCTTTTCCTCTGTCTTCTTCCTCTTCTTCTTCTTTTTCTTCCACTTCTTTCTTTTTTGCTTCTTCTTCTTCTTCTTCTTCCAATTCTTGTTCATCTACTTCTACTTCTTCTTCTTCGTCTTCTCATTCTTCTTCTTCTTCATCTTCAACCTTTTCTACATCTTCCTCTTTTTTCTTCTTCTTCCTCTTCTTCCTCTTCTTATTCTTCTTCTCTTCTATTTCTTCTTCTTCTTCTTAATCATCATCATCTTCTACTTCCACTACTTCTCCTTCTTCTTCTTCTTCTTCTTCTTCTTCTTCCTCTTCTTCATCCTCTTCTTCTTTACCTTTCTCTTTTTGTTCTTTTTCTTGTTCTTCTTCTTTTTCATCTTCTTTTTAATCATTTTTTTTGTCTTCTTCATCTTATTCCACTTCTTCTTCTTCTTCTTCTTCTTCTTCTTCTAGTTCTTTGTCTTATTCTTCTTCTTCTTCCTCTCCTTCATCTTCATCTTCTTCTTCTTATTCTTCTTCTTCTTGTTCTTCTTCTTATTCCTCCTTTTCTTCCCCTTCTTTTTCTTCTTCTTCTTATTATTATTATTATTATTATTATTCTTATTATAATTATTATTATTATTCTTCTTCTTCTTCTTCGTCTTTGTTTTTTTCTTCCTCGTCTTCCACTTTTTCTAATTCTTCTACTTCTTCTTCCTCCTCTTTATCCTCTTCTTATTCTTCTTATTTTTCTTCTACTACTTGTTCAATATCTTCATGTTTTTCTTCTTCTTCTTCTTCTTCTACTACTACTACAACTTCTACTTCTTCTTCTTCCTCTTCCTTTTTTCTCTTAATCTTCTTCTTCATCATCTTCTTCTTCTTAATCTTCTTCTTCTTCTTTAGCCTCTTCTCCTTCTACTTCTTCTTCCTCTTCTTCTACTACTTCTTCTTCTTCTACTTCATCTTCCCCTTTTTATTCTTCTTCTTCTTCTTCCTCTGCGACTTCTTATTTTTCCTCTTCTACTACTTCTTTTACGTCTTCCTCTTCTTCTTCTTCTTCTTCTTCTTCAACTTATTCCTCTTCTTCTTGTTCTTCTACTTCCGCTTCTTATTCTTCTTATTCTTCTTCTTCTTCTTCATCTTCTTCTTGTTGTTGTTCTTCTTCATCTTCTTATTCCTTTTCTTTGTCTTCTTCTTCTTATTCTTCTTCTTCATCTTCTTTTTCTTCTTCATCTTCTTCTTCCTCTTCCTCTTCTTCTTCTTCTTCTTCTTCCTCTTCCTCCTCCTCCTCCTCCTCTTCTTCCTCCTCCTCCTCCTCCTCTTCTTCTTCTTCTTCTTCTTCTTTCTCCTCTTATTCTTTTAATTCTTCTTTTATTGCATCTTTTTCTTCTTCTGCATCTTCATCATCATTTTCTTCTACTTCATCTTCTTCTTCTTCTTATTCTTCATCTTCTACTTCTACTACTACTGCTACTACTAATTCCTCTTCTTTTTCTTCTTCTACTTGTTCTTTTTCTTTTCTGGTAATTTACTTCTTCATCATCTTGTTTGTCTTCTTCTTCTTCTTCTTCTTCTTCTTCTTTCTTCTTCTTCATCATCATCATCATCTTCTTCTTCTTCTTCTTCTTCTTCTGCTTCTTATTCTTCTCCTTCTTCTTCTTCTTCTTCTTCTTTTTCTTCTTCTTCTTCGACTTCATCTTCTTCTTCTTCTACTTCTTCCTCTGTCTTCTTCTTCTTCTTCTTCTTCTTCCTTTTCTTCTTCCTTTTCTTCTTCTATTTCTCCTTCTTCTTCTTTATCTTCTTCTTCTTCTTCTTCTTCTTCTTCTACTGCTTCTGCTTCTTCTTATTCTTCTTATTCTTCTTTTGCTACTTCTTCTTCTTCATCATCTTCTTCCTCTTCTTCTTCTTTCTCTTCTTGTCATTTTTTCTTCATATTCTTCTTTCTTTTTTTCTTCTTCTTTCTATTTCATCTTCTTCTACTTCTTTTTTCTCTTCTTCTTCTTCTATTACCTCCTCCTCCTCATCCCCTCCTCTTCTTCTTCTTCTCATTCTTCTTCTTCTTCTTCCTCTTCTTCTTCTTCTTCTTCTTCTTCTTCTTCCTCCTCTTCTTTTTCCTCTTCTTCTTCCTCCTCTTATTCTACTTCTTCTTTTGTTTCTTTTTCTTCTTCATCATCTTAATCATCTTCTTCTTCTTCCTCTTCTTCTTCTTCTTCTTCGTCTTCTTATTCTTCTTCTTCTTCTTCATTCATTCTTTCTTCTTCTTCTTCATGATCTTCTTTTTCTTCTTCTTCCTCTTATTGTTCTTCTTCATCATCTTCTTCTTCTCCTTCTTCTTCTTTTTCGTCTTCATCTTCTTTGTCTTCTTCTTATTCTTCTTCTTCTTCTTCTTCTTCTTCTTCTTCTATTTGTTCTTCTTCTTATTCCTTCTCT
>JAIUJO010000575.1:72500-85000 GCA_023846275.1 Vanilla planifolia | reverse complement strand
TCTTCTTCTTCTTCCTCTTCTTCTTTGTCCTCTTCGCAATCTTCTTCTTCTTCATGATCACCTTCTTCTTATACTTCAGCATCTTCATTTTATACTTCTACTTCTTCTTCTTCTTCTTCTTCTACTTTTTCTTCTTCTCCTCCTCCTTCTTCTCCTTCTTCTTCTTCTTCTTCATCTACTTCTTGTACTTCTTCATCTTCCTCTTCTTCTTCTTCTTCTTCTTCCTCTTCTTCTTCTTCTTCTTCTTCTTGTTCCTCTTCTTATTCTTCTTCCTCTTTTTCTTGTTCATCAACTTCCTCTTCTTTCTACTTCTTCTTCCTATTCTTCTTCTTCTTCTTCTTTCTCTTCATCATCATCTTCTTCTTCTTCTTCTTCTTTTTCTTCTTCAACTTCTTCTTCTTCTTCTTCTTCTTCTTATTCTTCTTCTACTTCTTCTTCTTCTTCTTCTTCTACTTTTTCTTCTTCATCATCATCATCTTCTTCTTCTTCTTCTTTAAGATCTTCTTCATCCTCACCCTCTTCTTCTTCTACTACTGCTTCTACTTTTTCTTCTTCTGCTTCTTCTTGTTCTTCTTCCTTTTCTTCTTTGCATTTTTCCTAATCTTCTTCTTCTACTTCTTCTTCTTCTTCTTCTTCTTTTACTTCTTCTTCTTCATCTTCTCCTTCTTCTTCACCTTCTTGCTCTTCTTCTTCTTCTTCTTCTTCTTCTTCTTCATCTACTACTACTTCTTCTTCTTCTTATTCCTGTTCTTCCTCTTCTTCTTCTTCTTCTTCTTCTACCTCTTCTTCTTCTTCTTGTTCTTCGTCTTCATCTTCTTCTCCTTCTTCTTCATTTTCTTCTTCTTCTTTTCTACTACTTCTTCTTCAACTTTGTCTCATTCATTTTCTTCTACTACTTCTTCTTCTTCTTATTCTTCTTCTTCTTTCACTTCTTCTTCTTCCTCTTCTTCTTCTTTATCTTCTTCTTCCTCTCCTTTTTCTTCTACTACTTTTACTTCTTCTTCTTCTTCTTCTTTTTCCTTCTTATCCTTCTTCTCCTTCTTCTTTGTTGTTTCCTTCATCTTCTCCTTCTTTTTCTTCTTCTTCTTTGTTTACGTTTTCTTCTTCTTCATCTTCATCTTCGTCTTCTTCTTCTTCCTCTTCGCCTTTTACTTCTTCTTCGTCTTCTTCTTCTTCGTCCTCTTCTTCTTTTTCTTCTTCTTCCCCTTCTTCCTCTTCTTCTACTTCTTCTTCTTCTTCTCGTTCTTCTTCTTCTTCTTCTTCTTCTTCTTCTTCTGCTTCTTCTTTTCTTCGTGTTCTTCTTCTTCGTCTTCTTCTTCTCCTTCTTCTTCCTCATCAATTTCTTCTTCTTCCTCTTATTTTTCTTCTTCTTCTTCTTCTGTGTCTTATTCTTCCTTTTCTTTGATTTTTTCTTTTTTTTCGTCTTGTTCTTCTTCTTCTTCTTCTTTTTCTTTTTATTTTTCTTCTTCTACTACTTCTCCTTCTTTTATTCTTCTACTTCTTCTTCTTCATTCTTCTTCTCATTTTTCCTATTCTTCTTCTTCTTCTTCTTTTACTTTTGGTTCTTCTTCTTCTTCTCCGTCTTCTAACTCTTCTACTTCTTCTCTTTCTTCTCCTTCTTCTTCTTATTCTTCTTCTCCTCCTTCTACTTCTTCTCCTTCTCCTACATCTTCTTCTTCTTCTACTTCTTCTCCTTTTTCTTCTTTATCTTCCTCTTCTTCCACATCTTCTGATTCTTCTTTTTCTTCTTTGTTCTCTTCCTTTTCTTCTTCTTCCTAGACTTCTTCTTCTTCTTTTTCTTCTTCAAATATTTCTTCATTTCTACTTAATCCTTCTCTTCTTCTTCTTCTTCATCTTTTTCTTCTCCTTCTTCTTCTTCTTCTTCTACTTCTTTTTCTTCTTCTTCTTCTTCTTCTTCTTCTTCTTTTTTTTCTTCGTTTCTTTTTTCTTCTTCATCTTCTTCAACTTCTTCTTCTTCTTTATCTTCTTATTTTTCTTCATTTGGTTCATCTTTTTCTTTAACTTCTTCTTGTTCTTATTCTTCTTATACTATTACTACTGCCATCACTTCTCTTTCTTCTTCTTCTTCTTCACCTTTTTCATGTTCTTCGTCTTCTTTGTCTTCTTTTTCTTTTCTTCTTCTTCTTCTTCTTTGTGTTCTCCCACTTGTCCTTCTTCTTCTTCTTCTTCTTCTTCTTTTACTTCTCCTTCTTCTTCTTCTTCTTCTTTTCCTACTTATCCTTCTTCTTCTCATTCTTCATCTTCATCTTCTTCTTTTTCATCTACTTCTCTTCTTCTTCCTCTACCTCGTCTATTTCTTCTTGTTCTTCGTTTTCTTCTTCTTTGTCGTCTTGTTCCTCTTCTTCTTCTTCTTCTTTGGCTTCTTATCCTGCTTCTTCTTCGACTTCTTCTTTTTCATCTGTCTTCTTCGTCTTCTTCATCTCCTCCCCTCCTTCATTATCTTCTTTTCCTTGTTCTTCTTCTTTTTCTTCTTCTTCTTCTTCTTCTTCTTCCTCTTATACTTCTTCTTCTTCATATACTTCTTCTTTCCCTTCTTCTTCTCCTCCATCTTCTTCTTCTTCATCTTCTTCTTCCCCATCTTCTTCTTCTTCTTCTCCTTCTTCTTCTCCTTCGTCTTCTTCTTCTTCTTTCTTCTCCTTCTCCATCTGCTTGTTCTTCTTTCTTCTTCTTCTTCTTCTTCTCTTTCTTCTTAATACTCTTCATCTTCTTCAACATCTTCTTCTTCTTCTCCATCTCCATCTTCTCCTTCTTCTTATCCTCCCTCTTCTTCTTCTTCTTCTTCTTCTTCATGTACTTCTTCTTCTTCTTCTTCTTCAACATCTTCTTCTACTTTTTCTTCCTCCTCTTCTTCTTTTTCTTCTACATTGTCTTCTTCTTCTTCTTCTTATATTTCTTCTTCTTCTTCCTGTTCCTCTTCTTCTACTTCTTCTTCGTCTTCTTCTTCTTCATCTTCATTTCCTTCTTCTCCTTCTTCTTCTTCTTCTTCTTGATCTTCTTCTTCTTCTTATTCGTCTTCTCTTCTTCTTGTTCTTCTTTTTCTTCTTCTCCTTCTTCTTCCTCTTCTTCTTCCACTTCTTCTTCTGCTTCTTTCTTTTCTTCTTCAACCTCTTCTTGTTCTTCTTTTTCATTGACTACTTATTCTTCTTCAAATATTTTTTTTTCTTCATAATCCTCTTCTTTTTCTTCTTCTTCTTCTTCATCTTCTTCTTCTTCATCTTCTTCTTCTTCTCCTTCTTCTTCTTCTTCTTCTATTGCTTCTTCTTCTTCTGCTACTTTTTCTTCTTCTTTTTCCTCTTCTTCTTCTCTTGTTTTTTCATCTTCTTCATCATCTTCTTCTTCTTCTTCTTTATCTTCTTATTCTTCTTCATTCTTATTCATCTTTATTTATAACTTCTTCTTCTTTTTCTTCTTCGTCATCTTCTTCTTCATCATCTTCTTCTTCTTCTTATTTTTGTTCTTCTTCTTGTTCTCCTTCTCCTTCTTCTTCTTCTCCTTCTTCACCTTCTTCTTCTTCTTCTTCTTCTTCTTCTTCTTCATCTTCTTCTTCATCATCTTCTTCTTCTTCTTCTTCTTCTTCTTCTTCTTCTTTTACTACCTCTTCTCTTTCTTCTTCTTCTTCTTCATCTTATTCAACTTCTTCTTCTTGATCATCTTCTTCTTCTCCTTTTTGTTTTCCTTCTTCTTCTACATCCTCTTCCTTTACTTCAGCTGATTCTTTGTCTTCTTTTTCTTCTTCTTCTTTGTCTTCATGTTCTTCTTCTTCTTCTTCTATTTCAACTGCTTCTTCTTCTTTTTCTTCGTCTTCTTCTTCTTCTTCTTCTTCTTTTTCTTCTTCTTCTTCTTCCCATTTTTCTCCTATTATTGCTACTACTACTACTTCTTCACCAACTTCTTCCACTTCTTGTGCTTCTTCTTCTTGTTCTCCCTCTTCATCTTCTTTTCCTTCTTCTTCTTCTTTTTGTACTTCGTATTCTTCAACATCATCGTCTTTTCCTCTTCTTCTTCTTCAGCTTCTTCTTCTCCTCCTTATTCTTCTCCTTCTTCTTCTTCTTCTTCTTCTTCTTCCTTTCTTCTTCTTCTTCATTTGCTTCTTCTTCTTCTTTTTTCTCTTCTTCTTCTTGTACTTCTTCATTTTCTTCTTCTTCCTCTTCATCTTCGTCTTCTTGTTCTTCTTCTTCTTCAATTTCTTCTTCTTCATCGTCTTCTTGTTTCTCGTCGTCTTCTTCATCTTCTTATTGGTCTTCTTCCTCCTCTATTCTGTCTTCTTCTTCTTCTTCTTCTACTTCTTGTCTTTCTTCTCATTCCTTTTTTTTGTCTTCTTCTTTTACTTCTTCTTTTTCTTCTTTTTCTTCTTCTTCTTCTTCTTCTTCATCAACTTCTTCATCATCTTCTTCTTCTTTATTTTCTTCTTCTTCCTCCTCTTCTTATTCTTCTTCTTCTTATTCTTCTTCTTCTTCTTCTTCTTCCCCTTCATCTTATTGTTCTTCTTCATCGTCTTCTTCTTCTTTGTTTTCGTCTTCCACTTCTTATTTTTCTTCTTCTTCTATTCTTTTTCGTCTCCTTTTTCTTCTTCTCGTTATTCTTCTTCTTCGTCTTCTCCTTCTTCTTCTTCCTCCTCCTCCTCTTCTTCATCATTTTCTTCTTCTTCTTCAACTTCTTCTTCTACTTCTTCTTTTTCATATACTTCTTTGTCTTCTTCTTCTTCTTCTTCTTCTTCTCCTTCTTCGTTTTCTTCTTCTTAATCATGTTCTTCTTCTTCTTGTTCTCCTTCCTCTTCTGTGCCATCTACTTCTTCCTTTTCTTCACCTTCTTCTTCTTGGTCTTCTTCTTCTTCTTCTTCTTCTTCTTCATCTTCTTGTCCTTCTTCTTCTTTCTCCTCTTCTTCTTCTTGCTCTACATTTGTTAGACTTCTTCTACTTTGTCTACTTCTTCTTCTTTATCTTCTTCTTCTTCTTCTTCTTCTTCTTCTTCTACTTCTACTACTTCTTCTTCTTCATCTTCTTCTTCTTATTATTTTTCTTTTTCATCTTCTTCTTTTCCTTCTTCTTCTTCTTCTTCTTATTCTTCTTCTTCTTCTTCTTCTTCTTCTTCTTCTTCCTCTTCTTCTTCTTCTTCTTTTTCTTCTTCTTCTTCTTCTTAGTCTTCTACTTCTTTGTCTTCTTCTTCTTTTTCTTCTCCTTCTTCTCCTTCTTCTTTCTCTTTTTCTTGCTTGTCTTCTTCTTCTTCTTCTTTTTCTTCTTCTTCTACATCTTCTTCTTCTTCTTCTCGGTCTACTTCTTTTTCTTCTTCTTCTTCTTCTTCTTCTACATCTTTTTCGTCTTCTTCTCCTTCTTCTTCTTCTTCTTCTTCTTCTTCTTCTTCTTCTTTTTCATATACTTCTTCTTCATCTCCTTCCTCTCCTTCTTTTTGTTAATCTTCTTCTTCTTTTTCTTCTTTTTCTTCTTCTTGTTCTTCTTCTTCTTTTCTTCTCCTTCTTCTATTTCATCTTCTTCTTCTCCTTCTTCTTCTTCTTCTTCTTCTCCTCCTACTTCTTCGACCACTTCTTCTTATCGTTCTTCTTCTTCCCCTTCTTCTTCTTCTTCTTAATCTTCTTCTTCTTTTTCTTCTTTATCTTCTTCTTCTTCTTCTTCTTCTTCTCCTTCTCCTTCATCTTCATCATCATCTTCTTCTTCTTCTTCTTCTTCTTCTTCTTCGTCTTCATCTTTTTCTTCTTCTACTTCTTCCTCTGTCTTCTTCTTCTTCTTCTTCTTCTATGTCTTCTTCTTCTTCTTCTTCTTCTTCTTCTTCTTCCTTTTCTTCTTCCTTTTCTTCTTCTTTTTCTCCTTCTTCTTCTTTATCTTCTTCTTCTTCTTCTTCTTCTTCTTCTTCTTCTTCTTCTTCTTCTTCTCCTTCTCCTTCATCTTCATCATCATCATCATCTTCTTCTTCTTCTTCTTCTTCTTCTTCTTCTTCTTCTTCTTCTTCTTCTTCCCCTTCTTCGCCTTCTTCTTTTTCCTCTTTTTCTTCTTCTTATTTGTCTTAGTCTTCTTCTTCTTCACCTTCTTCTACTTCATCTTTTTTGCCTTCATCTTCACCTTCGTCTTCTTCTTCTTTTTCTTCATCTTCTTCTACTTCTTCTTGTCCATCTTCCACATCCTCGCCTTATTCTTCTTCTTCTTCTTCTCCTCCTTTTTCTTCTTCTTCTTCTTATTCTTCTTCATCATTTTCTTTTTCTTATTCTTCATCTTTCTCTTCTTTTCTTCTTCTTCTTCTACTACTACTACTACTCATTATTATTATTATTATTATTATAAATATACTTCTTCTTCTTCTTCTTCTTCGTCATCATCATCTTCTCCTTCTTCTTCTTGTCATCTTTTTCGTCTACTTCTTCTTCTTATTGTTGTTTTTTTTCTTCTTCTTCTTCTTGTTCTTTTTCTTCTTCTTCTTCTTCTTGTTCAACATCTACTTCTTCTCCTTCTTCTTCTTCTTCTTCTTCTTTTTTGCCTTCTTCTTCTTCCTCTTATTTGTGTTCTTCTTCTTCGTCTTCTTCTTCTTCTTCGACTTTTCTTTTCTTCTTCATCTTCGACTTTTCTTTTCCACTTCTTCTTCCTCTATTTCTTTTTCTTCTTCATCTTTTTCTTCTTCTTCTACATCATCATTGTCATCATCTTCTTCTTCTTCTTCTTCTTCTTCGTCTTCTTCTTTTTCTTCTTCTTCTTCTTCTTCTTCTTCTCTCTTCTGCTTCTTGTTCGACTTCTTGTTCTTGTTCTTCTTCATCTTCTTCTTCGTCATTGCCTTCTTCTCCTTCTTCTTCTTCTACTTCTTCTTCTCCTCCTCCTCCTCCTGGATTATCTTCTTTTTCTTCCGCTTCTTCTACTTCTTCTTCTTCTTCTTCTTGTTTCTTCTTCTTCCTCTTCTTTTTCTTCTTTGTCTTTTATTTGTTTTTCTAGTTCTTCTTCTTCTCCTTCATCCTCTTCTTCTTCTTCTTCTTCTTTATCTTCTTCTTCTTCTTCTTCTTCTTCTTCTTCTTCCTCTTCTTCTCTTATCCTTTTCCTTCTTTTTCTACTTCTTCTTCTTTTTCTTCTTCTTCTTCTTATTCTTCTTCTTCTTCTTCTTTATCTTCATCTTCATCTACTTTTTTGTCTTCTTCTTCTTCTTGTTCTTGTTCTTCCTCTTCTTCTTCTTCGTCTTCTACTTTTTCTTCTTCATCTTCCTTTTCTTCTTCTTCTTCTTCTTCATCATCTTCTTCTTCTACTTCTTCTCCTTCTTCTCCTACAATTATTACTAAAACTACAACTTCTTCTTCTTCTTCTTCTTCATGTTCTTCTTCTTCCTCTTCTTCTTCTTCTTCTTCTTCTTTTTCTTCTTCCTCTTCGTCTTCTTCTTCTTCTTCGTCATCTTCTTCATGTTCTTGTTCTTTTTTTTCTTCTTCTTCTTCTTCTTCTTCTTCTGCTTCTTCTTCTGCTTCTTTTACTATTTCTTCATCTTCTTCTTTTTCTTCTTCTTGTTCCCATCTTGTTCTTCTTCTTCTTCTTCTTCTTTTTGTTCTTCTTCTCTCTCTTCTTCTTCTCCTTCATCTTCCTCATCATCTTCTCTTACTTCTTCTTCTTCGTCTTCTTCTTCTTCTTCTTCCTCTTATTCTTCTTCTTCTTCTTCTTCTTCTTCTTCTTTTTTCTTCTTCTTCTTCTTCATTTTCTTATTCTTCCTCTTCATCATCTTTTTCTTATAATTGATATAATCAATATTGTTGTAATTATTATTATTATTATTAATTTTTTTCTTCTTCATTTTCTACTTCTTCATCTTCTCCTTCTTCTTCTTCTTCTTCTTTTCTTATTCTTCTTCATCGTCTTCTTCTTCTTCCTCTTCTACGTCGTCTCCTTTTTCGACTGCTTCTTCTTCTTCTTTGCCTTCTTCTTCTTCTTCCTTCCCTTCTTCTTATTCTTATTCTTTTTCATCTTCTTCTTCTTCTCCTTCTTCTTCTTCTTCTTCTTCTTCTTATTCTTCTTCTTCTTCATCTTCTTCTGTTCTTCTTCCTCTTCTTCCACTACTTTTTCATCTTCTTCTTCTATTCCTTTTTCTTCTCCTTCTCATTCTTCTTCGTTTTCTTCTTCTTCTTTTTCTTCCGCTTTTTCTTCTTCTTCTTCATCAACTTCTTCTTCTACTTCTATTCTTCTTCTTCTTCTTCTTCTTCTTTTTATTCTTTTTCTTCGTTGTCTTCTTCTTCTACTTCTTCTTCTCCTTCTTCTCCCTCTTCCTCTTCTTCTTCTTCTTCTCTATTCTTTTTCTTTGTCTTCTTCTTCTTGTACTTCTTCTACGTCTTCTTCTTCTTCTTCTTTTCCTTCTTCTTCTTGTTCTACTTCTTCATCTGTTTCTTCTTTTTCTTCTTCTTCCACCTCTTCTTCTTCTTCATCTTCTTCTTCTTCTTTTTCTTTTTCTTCTTCTTCTTCTTCTTCTTCTTCTTCGTCTTCTTCTTCTTCATCACCTTCCCCTTCTTTTATTTCTTCTTTCTCCTTCTACTTCTTCTCCTTCTTCATTTTCTATTTTTTCTTCTTCTTCTTCTTCTACTTCTTCCCCTTTTTTGTCTTTCCCTTCCACTTCTACTTCATCTTCTTCTTCTTCTTCTTCTTCAACTTCTTCTTCTTCTTCTTCATCTTCTTCTTCTTCTTCTTCTTTTTCTTCTTCTTCTATTTCTTCTTCTTCTTCTTCTTCTACAGCTACTATTACTTCTCTTTCTTCTTCTTCTTCTTCATCAGCATCCTCTCCTTCTTCGTCTTCTTCTTCTTCTTCTTCGCCTTCTTCATCTTCTTCTACTTCTTCTTCATCATCTTCTTCTTCCTCGTCTTCTTCTTCTTCTTCTTCTTCTTCCCCCTCTTCTCTCTCTTGTCCTCCTTCTTCTTCTTCATCATTATCATCTTCTTCTTTTACTACTTCTTCTTGTTATTCTTCTTCACCATCATCATCTTCTTCTTTTTCACATCGTTTTACTTTTTTGCTTCTTCTTTTTCTTCTTCTTCTACTTCTTCTTCTTCTTCTTCTTCTTCTCCTTCTTCTTCTTTTCCTTCTTCTCCCTCTTCTTCTTGTTCTTTTTCTTCTTCTTCCTCTTCTCTCTTCCTTTTCTTTGTTTTCTTCTTTTTCTTCGTCTTCTTCATCTTCTACTTCTTCTTTATCTTCTTCTTCTTTTTCTTCTTTTTCTTCCACTTCTTCTTCTTCATCATCATCATCATCTTCTTCTTCTTCTTCTTCTTCCTCTTCTTCTTCTTCTTTTTCTTCTTCTTCTTCTATTTCTTCTTCTTCTCCTTCTTCCTATACTCTTTCTTCGATTTCTACTTCTTGTTCTTGTTGTTCTTCTTCTTCTACTTCTTCGTCTTTTTTCTCTTTTTCTTCCCCTTCTTCTTCTTCTTTTGCTTCTTATCCTTCTTCTTGTTCTTCTTCTTCTTCTTCTTCTTCAACCACTTTTTCTTCGTCATCAACTACTTCTTCGTCTTCTTCTTGTTCTTCTTCTTCTTCATCTTCTTCTTTGTCTTATTCTTCCTCTTCTTCATTTTCTTCTTCTTCTTCTTCATCTTCTTCTTCTTCTTCTTCTTTTCTTCTTCTTCTTCCTCTACTACTACTCATTTTTCTTATCCTTCTTCTCTTTCTTCTTCTCTTTATTCTTCCTCTTTTTCTTCTTCCTCCTTTTAATCATCATCATCATCTTCTTCTTCTTTTTATTATTCCTCTTCATCTTCTTCTTTTTCTTCTTCTCTTTTTTCATTTTCTTCTTCTTCTTCTTGTCTTTCTTCAATTTCTTCTCCTTCTTCTTCTTCTTCTTCTTCTAATTCTTTTTATTCTTTTACTCTTTTTTCTTCTTCTTCTAATTATTCCTTTTCTTCATTTTATTCTGATTCTTATTCTAATTCTTATTCTTCGTCTTCTTCATCTTCATTTTCGTCTTCTTATTCTTGTTATTCTTCTTCTCCTTCATCATCTTTTTTTCTTCTGCTTCTTGTTCTTCTTCTTGTCTTCTTCTTCATCATCATTATCATTTTCTTCTTCTTCTTTTCGTTTTCATCTTCTTAAAATTTTTCTTCTTTTTCTTCAACTTTTTCTTGTTCTTCTTCTCCTTCTTCTTCGCTCCATCTTCTTCATTTCCTTCTTCTTCTTCTTCCTCTTCTTCTACTTCTACTTCTCCACCGTCTTTTACTGCTCCTCGTATTTCTTCTTCATCTTCTTCTTCTTCTTCTTCTCCTTCTCCTTCTTTATCTTTCACATCTTCTTTGTGTTCTTTGCCTTTTTCTTATTCTTCATCTTCTTCTTCTTCTTCGTCTTCTTCTTTTTCTTCCTCTTCTACTTCTTCTTCTTCTTTTTCTCTAAATTCTTTGCCTTCTTCTTCTTCATCTTCTTCTTCTTCTACTTCTTCTCCTTTTACTTCTTTTTCTTCTTTCTTCTTCTTCTCCTTTCTTTTCTTCCTATAATTCATATTCAACTTCCTCTTCTTCATTTTCTTCTTCTTCATCTTATCATCTTCGTCTTCCTCTTCTACTTGTTCATGGTCTTCTTTTTCATTGTCTTCTTCTACTTCTTCTTCATCTTCTTCTTCATCTTCCATTTCTTCTTCCTCTTCTTCCTCTTCTTCCTCTTCTCCTCCTTCATTTTCTCCTCCTTGTCCTTGTTAATCTTCTTCTTCTTCTTCTTCTCCTTCTTCTTCTTCTTCTTCCCTTTCTTCTTCTTCTTCTACTTCTTCTTCTTCTTCTTCTTCCTTTTGTTCTATTTCTTCTTCTTCTTTTTCTTCTCCTTCATCTTTTACATCTTTTTCTTCTAATTCGACTTCTTCTTCTTCTTCGACATCATCTTCTTTTTCTTCTTCTTCTTATTCTTCTTCTTGTTGTTCTTCTTCTTACTCTCCATCTTCCTCTTCATCCTCTTCTTCTTCTTTTTCTTCTTCTTCTTCTTCTTCTTCATCATCTTATTCTTTTTCTTCTTTGTCTTCTTCTTGGTCTTTATCATTTTATTTTCTTTGTCACTTCTTCATCATCATCATCATCATCTTCTTCTTCTTCTTCTTCTTGATCTTCTTCTTCTTCTTCTTATTCTTCTTCCTCTTCTCCTTCTCCTTCTTCTTCTACTATATTTTCTTCTTCTTCTTCTTCTTCTTATTCTTCTTCGTCATTTACTACTTCTTCGTGTTCTTCTTCTTCTTCTTCATCTCCTTCTACTTAAACTTCTTGTTCTTGTTTTTCATCTTCTTCTTCTCCTTCTTTGTCTTCATCTTCTCCTTCTTCTTCTTCTTTTCTTTTTTTGCTTCTTCTTCTTCTTCTTCTTCTTCTTCTTCTCCTTCTACTTTTTTTCTTCTTCTTTGTCTTCTTCTTCTTCTTCATCATCTTCTCCTTCTTCTTTTGTTCTTCTTCTTCTTTCTCTTCTTCATCTTCTTCATCTTCTTCTTCTTAATCTTCTTTCTCTTCGTGTTCTTTTTCTTCATCTTCCTCATCATCATCATCATCTTCTTCTTCTTCTACTACTACTACTACTACTTCTTCCTCTTCTACTTCTCCTTCTTTTTCTTCTTCTTCATCTTATTCTTATTCTTCTTCTGCTACCACTTAATCTTCTTCTTCTTCTTCTTCTTCTTCTTATTCTTCTTCTCTTTTTTCTTCTCCTTCTCTTTGTTCTTCTTCTCCTTCTTCTTCTACTTCCTCTTCTTCTTATTCTTCTTCTTCTTCTTTTTCATCTTCTTCTTCTTCTTTTTCATTTCCTTCTTCTTCTACTTGTTCATCTTCTTCGCCTTGTTCTTTTTGTTCTTCCCCTTTTCTTCTTCTTCTTCTTCTACTTTGTCGTCTTCTTCCTCTTTTATGTCTTCATCATGTGCGACCTCTTCTTCTTCACCGTCTACTTCTTCTTCTTCTTCTTCTTCTTCTCCTTCTTCTTCTTCTTCTTCTACTTCTTCTACTTCTTCTTCTTCACCTTCTTCCTCTTCTTCTTCTTCTTCACCTTCTTCTTCATATTATTCTTCATCTTCTTTTTCTTCTTTTTCTTCTTCCTCTTCTTCTTCTTCTTCTTCTTCTTCTTCTTCTTCTTCTTCTCGCTCTTTTTCTTCTAGTTCTTCATCTTCTTCTTCTTTTTAGTCTTCTTCTCCTTCTTGTTCTTCTTCTTCCTCTTCCTCATCAACTTCTTCTTCCCCTATTCCTTCACCTTCTTCTACTTCTTCTTTGTCTTGTTCTTCTTCTTCTTTGATTTCTTCTTCTTCTTCTTTGTCTCCTTCTTTGTCTTCTTCTTCTCTTCTTTTTATTTCAACTTCTTCCTCTTCTTCATCTTCTTCTTCTTCTTCTTTTGCCCTTCTTCAACTTCTTCTTCTTCTTCTATCATCTTCTACTCATTCTTCTTCTCTTTATTCTCCTTCATTAAGTTCTTCTTTTTTTCTTCAATCAATTCTTCTTCTATTTCCTTTTCTTCTTCTTCTTCTTTTCTTCTCTTTGTTCTCCTTCATCTTCTTCTTCTTCTTCTCTCCCTTTACCACT
>JAIUJO010000575.1:50000-67500 GCA_023846275.1 Vanilla planifolia | reverse complement strand
TCTCCTTCTTCTTCTTCTAATTCTTCTTCTTCTAATTCTTCTTTTTCTTCTTTTTATTTTGATTCTTATTCTAATTCTTTTTCTTTGTCTTCTTCATTTTCATTTTCCTCTTCTTCTTCTTGTTATTCTTCTTCTTCTTCATCAACTTCTTCTTCTGCTTCTTGTTCTTCTTCTTCTTGTCTTCTTCTTCTTCTTCATCATCATCGTCATCATCATCATCACCTTCTTCTTCTTCTTCTTCTTCTTCTTCTTCTTTTCGTTTTCATCTTCTTAAAATTTTTCTTCTTTTTCTTCAACTTTTTCTTATTCTTCTTCTCCTTCTTCTTCTTCTTCTCCTTCTTCTTCATTTCCTTCTTCTTCTTCTTCTTCCTCTTCTTCTACTTCTACTTCTCCACCGTCTTTTACTCCTCGTACTACTTCTTCTTCTTCTTCTTCTTCTTCTTCTCCTTCTCCTTCTTTGTCTTTTTCTTCTTCTTCATTATTTTCTTTGTCTTTTCCTTTTTCATCTTCTTCTTCTTTTTCTTCTACCTCTTCTTCCTCTTCTACTTCTTCTTCTTCTTTTTCTCTTCATTCTTTGTCTTCTTCTTCTTCTTTTTCTTCTTCTTCTTCCTCTTCTTCTCCTTCTACTTCTTTTTCTTCTTTCCTCTTCTCCTCCTTTCTTTTCTTTCTATTATTCGTATTGAACTTCCTCTTCTTCATCTTCTTCTTCTTCATCTTTTCTTCTTTGTCTTCCTCTTCAACTTCTTCTTGGTCTTCTACTTTGTTGTCTTCTTCTACTTCTTCTTTATTTTCTTCTTCATCTTCCATTTTTTCTTCCTCTTCTTCCCCTTCTTCTTCTTCTTCTCCTTCATTTTCTCCTCCTCCTTCTTCTTGTTAATCTTCTTCTTCTTCTTCTCATTTTTCTTCTTCTTCATCTCTTTCTTCTTCTTCTTCTTCTCCTCCTCCTCCTCCTCCTTTTCTTTCCACATCTTCTCCTTCTTCTTCATATTCTTCTTTTTCTTATTCTTGTTCTTCTTCTTCTTCTTCTACTTCTACTTCTTCTTCTTCTTCTTCTTCCTCTTCTATGTCTTCTTCTTGTTCAACATCTTCTTCTTCTTCGTCTTCTTCTTTTTTCTCTTCTTCTTCTTCTTTTTCTTTTTCTTTCTTATTACTCTTCTTCTACTTCTTCTTCTTCTTCTTCTTCACCTTTTTCTTCTTCTTCTTCTTCTCCTTCTTCGCCTTCTTCTTCTTCTTCTTTGTCTTCTCCCTCTACTTCCTCCTCTTCTCTTTCTTATTCTTCTTCTTCTTCTTTGTCTTCGTCTTCTCCTTCTTCTTCTTCTTCTTCTTCTTCCTCCTCATTAACTTTTTCTTCTTCCTCTCCTTCTCCTTCTTTTTCATCTTCTTCTTCTTCTTCTTCTTCTTCTTCTTCTTTGTCCTATTTTGCTTCTTCTTCGACTTCTTCTTCCTCTACTTCGCCTTCTTCTTCGTCTTCCTATTTTCTTCTTCTTCTTCTTCTCCTCCTTATTCAACTTCTTCTTGTTGTTGTTCTTCTTCACTTTCTTCTGCTTCTTTTCGCCCTTCTTCTTCTTTTTATTCATTATTTTCTTCTTCTTCTTCTTCTTCTTCTTCTTCTTTTCTTCATCCTCTTCTTCTTCTTCTTCTTCTCCTTCTTCTCCATCTACTTCTTGTTCTTCTTCTAACTCTTCTTCTCCTTCTTTTACAACTTCTCCTTCTCCTTCTTTCTTATTCTTCTTCTTCGTCTTCGTCTTCTTCTCCTTCTTCTTCTTCTTCTTCCTCCTCATTAAATTTTTTCTTCTTCCTCTCCTTCTCCTTCTTCTTCTTCTTCTTCTTCTTTGTCTTATTCTACTTCTTCTTCGACTTCTTCTTCCTCTACTTCGCCTTCTTCTTCGTCTTCCTATTTTCTTCTTCTTCTTGTTCTTTTTCTTCTTCTTCTTCTCCTTGTTCAACTCCTTGTTCTTGTTGTTCTTCTTCTCTTTCTTCTGCTTCTTTTCGCTCTTCTTCTTCATTTATTCATTATTTTCTTCTTCTTCTTCTTCTTCTTTTTCTTTTTTTCATCTTCTTCTTCTTCTTCTTCTTCTCCTTCATCTACTTCTACTTCTTATTCTTCTTCTAATTCTTCTTCTCCTTCTTTTACAACTTCTCCTTCTCTTTCTTCTTCTTCTTCTTCTTCTTCTCCTTTCTGTTCTACTTCTTCTTCTTCTCCCACTTCTTCTTCATGTTCTTCTTCATCAACTTCTTCTTCTTGTTCTTCATCTTCTTCTTTGACTTCTTCTTCATCCACTTCTTCTTCTTCTTCTTCATCATGTTCTTCTTATTCTCCTTCTCCTTCTTCTTCTTCTTCTTCTTCTTCCTATTCTTTGCCTTCTTCATCATCATCATCTTCTTCTTCATCTTATTCGCCTTCTTGTTCTTCTTCTTCATCTTCTTCTTCTTTATCCTCTTCGACTTCTTGGTCTTTTTCTTCTTCACCTTCTTCTTCTTCTTCTTCATCTTCTTCTTCTTCTTCGTCATCTCCATTTTCTACTTCACCTTCTACTTCTTCTTTTTCTTCTTCTTATTAGTATTATTATTATTATTAATATTCATCTTCTTTTTGTTCTTCTTTTCCTTCTTTTTCTACTTCTTCTTCTTATTATTATTATTAATATTACTATTATTATTATTCTAATTTTCTTTTTCTACTTCTTCTTCTTCTCCTTTGTGATCATCATCTTCAACATCTTCTTCTTCTTCCTCTTCTTCTTCTTCTTCTTCTTTTTTGTCTTCTTCTTCTTTTACTTCTTCTTCTACTTCTTCATCATCATCTTCATCTTCATCTTCCTCTTCTTCTTCTTCTTCTTCCTCGCCTTCTTCTTCTTCCCCTTCTTCGTGTTCTTCTTCTTCGTCTTCATCTTCTTCTTCTTTGTCTTTTTCTTATTCTTATACTTCTTCTTTTTCTTCTTCATCTTCTTCGTCATCGTCTTCTTCTTCTTCTTTTTTGTTGTATCTTCTTCTTCTTCTTCTACTTTTACATCTTCCTCTTCTTCGTCATCTTCTTGTTTTTCTTCTTCTTCTTCTTCTTCTATTTCTTTTTCTTCTTATTCTTCATCTTCTTCTTCTTCTCCTTCTTCGCCTTCTTCTTCTTGTTCATCTTTGTCCTCTTCTTCTTCTTCTTGTCCACCTCCTCCTTATTGTTCTTCTTTTTCCTGCTCCTTAATTTCTTCATTTCTTTCTTCTTCCTCTTCTCCTTTTACTACTTATTTTTCTTTTACATCCTCTTATTCTTCTTCTTTGTCATCATTTTCTTCTTCTCCTCCTACTTATTCTCCTTCATCATCTTCTCCTCTTTCTTCTTCTTCTTCTTCTTTATTCGTCTTCTTCTACTTCTTCTTCTTCTTCTTCTTCTTCTTTTACATCTTTTTCTTCTTCTACTTCTACTTCTTCTTCTTCTTCTTCTTCTCCTCCTCCTTCTCCTTCTCCTTCTTCTACTTATTCATCATCTTCTTCTTCTTCTTCTTCTTCTTCTGCTTCTTCTTCTCCTTTTTCTCTTTCTTATTCTTCTACTTCTTCTTCTTCTTCTTCCTCTTTTTCTTATTCCTCTCCTTCCTTTTCTTCTCCATCTTCTTCTTTTTCTTGTTCTTCTTCATCTTGTCCTTCTTCTTCGTCTTATTCTAATTCTTCTTCTCCATCTTCTTCTTCTCCTTCTTCTTCAACTTTTTCTACTTCTTCACCTTCTTCTTCTTCTTTCTCTTCTTCTCCTTCTTCTTCTTCTGCTCCTTCTTCAACTTCTTCTTCTACATCTTCTTCTTGTTGTTGTTGTTCTTCGTCTCCTTCTTCTTTTTCTTCTTATTCATCATCATCTTCTTCTTCTTGTTCGTCTTCTTCTTCTTCTTCTTCTTCTTCTCATTTTTCTTCTTCTTCTTCTTCTTCATCCCCTTCTTCTTGCTCTTCTTCTTCTCGTTCTTTTTGTTCTTCTTCTTCTTCTTCTTCTTCATCTTCTTCTTCTTCTTCTTTTTCTTCGTCTTCTTCTCCTTTTTTATCATCTTCTTCTTCTTCCTCTCAATCTTCATTATGTTCTTCTTCTTCTTATTCTTCTGCGTCTTATTCTTCTTTTCTTCGACTTCTTCCTGTTTTTCTTTTTCTTCTTCTTCTTCTAATCTTTCTTCTTCTACTACTTCTCTTTCTTTTATCCTTCTACTTCTACAACTTCTTCTTCTTCCTTCTTCTTCGCATTCTTTTACTCTTTCTTCTATTAATTTTTCTTCTTCTTTTTCTTCATCCTTTTCTTATAATTCTTCTTCTTCTAATTCTTCTTCTTCTTCTTTAACTTTTGATTCTTCTTCCTCTACTTCTTCTTCTTCTTCTTCTTCTCTGTCTTCTACTTCTTCTCCTTCTTCTCCTTCTTCTTCTTGTTCTTCTCCTTCTTCTTCTACTTCTTCTACTTCTTATCCTTCTGCTACTTCTTGTTCTTCTTCTTCTAGTTCTTCTTCTCCTTTTTCTTCTTTATCTTCCCCTTCTTCCACTTCTTCTTCTACTTCTTCTTCTTTTTCTTCTTCATCTTCTTCTTTTTCTTCTTCTTCTTTGACTTCTTCTTCTTCTTTTTCTTCTTCAAATATTACTTCTTTTCTTCTTAATCCTCCTCTTCTTCTACTTCTTCATCATCTTCTTCTTCTTCATCTTCTACTTCTCCTCCTTCTTCTTCTTCTTCTTCTTATTCTTCTTGTTCTTCTTCTTTTGCTTCTTCTTCTTCTTCTTCTTCATCTTCTTGTTCTTCTTTTTCTTCTTCTTCTCCTTTCTCTTCTTTATCTTCTTCTTCTTTATCTTCTTATTCTTCTTCATTTGGTTAGTCTTTTTCTTCAACTTCTTCTTCTTCTTCTTCTACTACTACTACTACTGCCATTACCATCACTTCTCTTTCTTCTTCTTCTTCTTCTTCTTCACCTTCTTCATGTTATTCTTCTTCTTTGTCTTCTACTTCTTCTTTTTCTTCTTCTTCTTCTTCTTTTTCTTCTTCTTCTTCGTCTTCTCCCACTTATCCTTCTTCTCATTCTTCTTCTTCTTCTTCTTCTTCTTCTTCGTTTACTTCTTCTTCTTCTTGTTCTTGTTGTTCTTCTTCTTCTCTTGCTTATCCTTCTTCTTCTCATTCTTCTTCTTCATCTTCTTCTTCTTCTTCTTCTTCTACTTTTCTTCTTCTTCTTCTACTTCATCTATTTCTTCTTGTTCTTGTTCTTCTTCTTCTTCTTCGTCGCATTGTTCCTCTTCTTCTTCGTCTTCTTCTTTGTTTTCTTGTCCTTCTTCTTCTTCTTTTTCATCTTTGTCTTCTTCTTCTTCTTCCTCTCCTCCTCCACCTTCATTTTCTTCTTTTCGTTGTTCTTCTTCTTTTTCTTCTTCTTCTTCTTCTTCTTCTTCTTCCTCTTATTATTTTTCTTCTTCTATATATTCTTATTCTTCTCCTCCATCTTCTTCTTCTCCATCTTCTTCTTCCTAATCTTCTTCTTCTTCTCCTTCTTCTTCTTCATCATCTTCTTCTTCTTCTTCTTCTTCATCCTCTTCATCTTCTTCAACTTCTTCTTCTTCATCTTCTTCCTCTACTTCTCCTCCTTCTTCTTCTTCCATGTCCTTCTCCTCCTTCTTCTTGTCCTCCTTCTTCTTCTTCTTCTTCATGTACTTCTTTTCTTCTTCTTCTACTTCTTCTTCATCTTCTACTTCCACATCCTCTTCTTATCCTTTTTCTTCCTCTAATTCTTCTACTTTTTCTTCTTCATCATCTTCTTCTTCTTCTTTTTCTTCTTCATCAATTCTTCTTCTTTTTGTTCGTCATCTTCTTCTTCTTCTTATATTTCTTCTTCTTCTTCCACTTCTTCCTTTACTACTTCTTCTTCGTCTTCTTCTTCTTCTTCGTCTTCATTTTCTTCTTCTTCTTCTTCTTCTACTTCTTCTTAATCTTCTTCTTCTTCTTCTTATTCATCTTCTCTTCTTCTACCTCTTCTTCTTCTTTTTCTTTTTCTTCTTCTTCTTCTTCTTCTTCCACTTCTTCTTTTGCTTCTTTCTTTTCTTCTTCATCTTCTTCTTGTTCTTCTTCTCCATTGACTTCTTCTTTTCTTCTTCAAATATTTCTTCTTTTCTTCATAATCCTCTTTTTCTTCTTCTTCTTCCTCTTATTCTTCTTCTTCTTCTTTTTCTTCTTCTTCTTCTCCTTTTTTTCTTCATCTTCTTCATCATCTTCTTCTTCCTCATTATCTTCTTATTCTTCTTCATTTTTCTTCATCTTTTTCTATAACTTGTTCTTCTTCTTCTTCTTCTTCTTATTCTTATTCTTCTTCTTCATCTTCATCTTCTTCTTCATCATCATCATCTTCTTCTCCTTCTTGTTCTTCTTCTTCTTCATCTTATTCTACTTCTTCTCCTTGATCTACTTCTTCTTCTTCTTCTTCTTCTCCTTCATCTTCTTCTTTGTCTTCTTCTATTTCTTCTTCTTCTTCTTCTTATTTTTATTCTTCATTTTTTTCTTTTCCTTAATCATCTTCTTCTTCTTCTTCTTCTTCTCCTTCTTCTTCTTCTTCTTCTTCTTCTTCTTCTTCTTCTGCTTCTTCTTCTTCTACTTCTTCTCCTCATTCTTCTTCTCCTTTTTCTTCTGCATCTTTTTCATCTTCTTATTCTACTTCTTCTATATCTTCTTCTTCTTCTTCATTTGCTTCGTCCTTTTCGTTAACTTCTTCTTGTTGTTCTTCTTCTTCTACTACCACTACTACCTCTTCTCTTCCTTCTTCTTCTTCTTCTTCTTCACCTTCTTCATCTTATACTTCTTCTTTGTCTTCTTCTTCTTTTACATCGTCTTCTTCTTCTTCTTCTTCTTCTTCCCCTTCTTCTGCTGCTTATCCTTCTTCTTCTTCTTCTTCTTCTTCTTCAACAACTTCTACTTATTATTATTATTATTATTATTATTCAACTTCTTCTTCTTTTTGTTTTTCCTCTTCATCTTCTCATTCTTCTTCTTCTTCCTCCTCCTCTTCTTTTTCGTCTTCTTCTTCAATTTCTTCTTCTTCCTCTTCTTTTCTTATTCTTCTTCTTCTTTATTTCTTGTTCTTCTTCTTCATCTTCTACTTATTCCTCTTCCTCATCTTCTTCTTCATCTTTTAGCACTTCTTCTTTTTCTTCTTCTTCTACTACTTCTTCTTCTTCTTCTTTACCTTCTTCTTCTTCTTATCTACTTCTTCTTTTTCATCATCATCATCTTCTACTTCTTCTTTAAACTTCATCTTATTCATCTTCTTCTTCCTCTTCTTCTTGTTTTAATTCTGCTTCCTCTACTGCAATCTCTTCTTCAACTTCTTCTTCTTCTACTTCTTCAAATTTTTCCTTTTTTCTTCTTCATCATAATCATCATCGACTTCTTCTTCTTGTTCTTCTTCTTCTTCTTCTCCTTTCAACTTCTTCTTCTTCTTCTTCTTTTTCTTCTTCTTCTTCTTCTTCTTCTTCCAATTCTTCTACTTCTTCTTCTTCTTCTTTTTCTTCTTTTTCTTCTTCTTCCCCCTTCATGTTTTTCGTCTTCTACGTCTTCTTCTTTTTATTCTTACCCTACTTCTGCTACTTCGTCATGTTCTTCGTCTTTTTCTTCTACTTCTTCTTCTTCTTCTTCTTCTTCTTCTTATTCTTATTCTTCTTGATCTTTTTCTTCCACTTCTTCTTCTTCTTCTTCTTCTTCGTCTACTTCTTCTTCTCCTTCTTCTTCTTCTTCTTCTTCTTCTTTGTCTTCTTCTTCTTCATCATCATCTTTATCTTCTTCTTCTTCTCGTCCTCCTCCTCCTCCTCCTCTTCCTTATTTTTCTTCATTTTCTTCTCCAGCTTCTTCTTCTTCTCACTTCTTCTTATTCTTCACCATCTTCTCCTTCTTTTTCCACTTCTTCTTCCTCTTTTCCTTCTTCTTCCTCCTCTTCATCTTCTTCTACTGCTTCTTCCTCTTCTTCTTTTTCTTCTCCTTCTTCATCTTCTCCTTCTTCTTCTCCTTCTTCTTCTTCTTCTTCTTCATCTTCATCTTCTTCTTCTTCTTCTTCTTCTTCTCCTCTTCGTCCTCCATCTTCTTCTTTGTTGTCTTCTTCTTCTCCTTTGTCTACTTTTTGTTCTTCTTCTTTGTCTTCTTCTTCTTCATGTTCTTCTTCGTCATCTTCTTCTTCATCTTCAACTTCTTCTTCTTCTTCATCTTCAACTTCTTCTTCTTCTCCTTCTTCTTCTTCTCCTTCTTCATCTTCTTCTTTGTCTTCTTGTTCTTCTTCTACTACTCCTTTTCTTCTTCTTCAACATCTTCTTCTTCTTGTTCTCCTTCCTCTTCCCTGCCTTCTTCTTCTTCCTTTTCTCCACCATCTTCTTCTTCATTGTCTTTTTCTTCTTGTTCTTCTTCTTCCTCTTCTGCTTCTTCTTATCCTTCTTATTCTTTGTCTTATTCTTCTTCTTTTTCTTCTTCTTCTTCTTCTTCTTCTTCTTCTTCTTCTTCTTCTTCTTCTTTTAAGTCTGCTTCTTCTTTGTCTTCTTTTTCTTCTTGTTCTTCTTCTTCTTTTTCATCTTTTTCTTCTTTGCCATCTTCTTCATCCTCTTCTTCTTCTTCTTCTTCTTCTTTGCCTTCTTCTGTTTCTTCATCTACTTCTTCTTCCTATTTTCTTCTTAATTTTCTTCTTTTCCTTATTCTTCTTCTTCTTATTCATCATCATCTTCTTCTTCTTCTTCTTCTTCTTCTTCTTCTTCTCCTTCTCCTTCTTCTTCTTCTTCTTCTACTTCTTCTTCTATTTCTTTACCTTATTCTTCTTCTTCTTTTTCTTCTTCATCTTCTTCATCTTCTTCTTCTTTATCTTCTTCTTCTTCTTCATTTGCTTCGCCTTTTTTGTTAACTTCTTCTTGCTCTTCTTCTTTTTCTTCAACATCTTCTTCTTCTTCAACTATTACTACTACTACTACCTCTTCTCTTTCTTGTTCTTGTTCTTCTTCTTCACCTTCTTCATCTTTTACTTCTTCTTCTTTGTCTTCTTCTTCTTTTACATCTTCTTCTTCTTCTTCTTCTTCTTCTTCTTCTTCTTCCTCTTCTTCTCCCGCTTATCCTTCTTCTTCTTCTTCTTCTTTTTCTTCTACTTCTACTTATTATTAATATTATTATTGTTATTATTATTATTGTTATTATTATTATTGTTATTATCATTCAACTTCTTCTTCTTCTTCTTGTTTTTCCTCTTCATCTCCTCGTTCTTCTTCTTCTTCACCATCTTCTTCTTCTTCTCCTTCTCCTTTTAATTCTTCTTCTTCTTCTTCTTCTTCCTCCTCCTCTTTTCTTTCATCTTCTTCTTCTTCATTTTCTTCTTCTTCTTCTTCTTTTCTTGTTCTTCTTCATCTTTTATTTCTTGTTCTGCTTCTTCATCATCATCATCATCATCTTCTTCTTCTTCTTCTTCTTCTTTTGGCACTTGTTCTTCTTCTTCTTCTTCATCTTCTTCTACTTCTTCTTTTTCTTCTTCTACTTCTTCACCTTCTTCTTCTTCTTCAACTTCTACTTCTTCTTCTTCTTCATCATCTTCTTCTTCTTCTCCACCTTCTTCTTCTTCTTCAACTTCTTCTACTTCTTCTTCTTCTTCTTCTTCTTCTTCTTCATCTGATTCAACTTCATCTTATTCATCTAGTTCTTCCTCTTCTTCTTGTTTTAATTCTACTTTCTCTTCCACAATCTCTTCTTAAACTTCGTCTGATTCTTCGTCTTCTTCTTCTTCTTTGCCTTCATGTTCCTGTTCTACCTCATCATCTCTTCTTCTTCTTCTTCTTCTTCTTCTTCTTCTTCCTCTTCTTCTTCTTCATCTTCTTCTTCTTCATCATCTTCTTCTTCTTCTACTTCTTTAAATTTTTCTTCTTTTTCTTCATCATCCTCTTCTTCTTCTTCTTCTTCTTCTTCTCCTTCTTCATCTTGTTCTTCTCCTTCTTCTCCCTCACTTTCTTCTTCTTCTTCTTCTTCTTGTTCTTCTTCTCCTTCTTCTACTTCATCATCTTCTTCTTCTTCTTCTTCTTCCCCCTTCTTCTTTTTCGTCTTCTTCGTCTTCTTCTTTTCTTTTTACCCTTCTTCTGCTTCTTCGTCATGTTCTTCATCTTTTTCTTCTACTTCTTCTTCTTCTTCTTCTTCTATTTCTTCTTCTTCTACTACTTCTTTGCTTTGTTCTTCTTCATCTTCATTTTCTTCTTCTTAATCTTTTTCTTCTTCTTATTTGTCTTCTCTTCTTCTTGTTCTTCTTCTTTTTCTTCTTCTGCTTCTTCTACTTCTTCTTCTTCTTCTTCTTCTTTGTCTTCTTCTTCCTCTTCATCGTCTTCATCATCTTCTTCTTCTTCTTCTTCTCGTCCTCCTCCTTCTCCTCCTTCTCCTCCTCCTCCTTATTATTCTTCATTTTCTTCCCCTTTTACTTCTTCTTCTTCTCTCTTCTTCTTAATCTTCACCTGCTTCTCCTTCCTTTTCTACTTCTTCTTATTCTTGTTCTTCTTCTTCCTCCTCTTCGTCTTCTTCTACTTCTTCTTCCTCTTCTTCTTTTTCATCTCCTTCTTCTTCACTTTCTTTGTCTTGTTCTTCTTCTTCTTCTTGTCCTCCTCCTCCCTCTTCTTCTCCTCCTCCATCTTCTTCTTTTTCTTCTTCTTCTTCATCATCATCATCATCTTCTTCTTCTTCTTCTTCTCCTTGTGCTCCTTCTTCTTCTTCATTGTCTTCTTCTTCTTCTTTGTCTTCTTTTTCTTCTTCTTTGTCTTCTTTGTTTTTCTTCTTCTTCATCATCTTCTTCTTCCTCTTCATCTACTTCTTCTTCTTCCTCTTCTTTGGGCTCCTCTTCATTATCTTCTAGTTCTTCTTCTTCATCTTTTTCTTCTTCTTGTTCATCTTCTTATTCTTCTTTTTTTCTTCTTTGTCTTCTTCTTCTTCTTCAGTTCTTCTTCTTCTTCTTCTTCTTCTTCTTCTTCTTCTTCTTCTTCTTCTACTTCTTCTTTCGCTTCTTCTTCTTCTTCTACTTCTTTGCCTTTTTTTTCTTCTTGTTCTTCTTTTTCTTATTGTTCTTCTTCTTCCGCTTCTTCTTCTTTCTCTTCTTCTTCTTCTTTTTCGTCTTCTTCTTCTTCTCCTTTGTTCTTCTTCTTCTTTCTCTTCTTCTTCTTCTTCTTCTTCTCCTCCTCCTCCTCCTCCTCCTTCGTCTTCACCTTTTTCTTCGTCTTCGCCTTCTTATTATACTTTCTCATTTGCTTCTTTGTCTTCTTCTTATTCAATTCTTCTTCTTTTTGTTTTTCTTCTTCTACTTCTTCTTCTTCATTTTTCCTCTTATTCTACTTCTTCCTCTACTTCTTTCTCTTCTTCTCCTTCTTTTCATCTTCTTCTTCTTCCCCTCCTCCTTTTCCATCTTCTTCATCTTCTTCTTCTTCTTCTTCTTCTTCTCCTTCTACTTTTTATTCTTCTTCTTCTTCTTCTTCTACTACTACTACTACTACTACTACTACTACTACTACTTCTTCTTCTTGTTCTTGTTCTTGTTCTTCTTCTTCTTCTTCCTAATCTTCTTCTTCTTGTTCTTGTTCTTCTTCTTCTTTTTCCTTTTCCTTTTCTTTTTCATCTTCTTCGTCTTCTTCTTCCTATTCTTCTTCTTCTTTTTCTTCACCTTCTTCCTCTTCTTCTTCTTCGTCTTCTTCTTCTTCATCTTCATATACTTCTTGTTCATCTTCCTCTTCTTCTTCTTCTTCATTTTCTTCTTCTTCTTCTTCTTCATCATCTTTCCTTCTTGTTCTTCTTCTTCTTTTTCTCCTTCTTCTTCTTCTTCTTCTTCTGGATTAACTTCTTCTACTACTTCTTCTTCTTCAAATTTTTCTCTTCTTCTTCTTCAACTTTTACTTCTTCTTCTCCCTCTTCTCCTTCACCTTCTTTTTCTTCTTCTTCTTCTTCTTCTTCTTCTACTTCTTCTTCTACTACTACTTCTAGTTCTTCTTCTCCTTCTTCTACTTCTTCTTCTTCTTCTTTTTCTTCTTCTTCTTCTTCTCTCCTTCTTTTCGTCTTCTTTGTCTTCTTCTTTTTCTTCTTACTATGCTTCTGCTTCTTCATGTTCTTCATCTTTTTCTTCTTCTTCTTCATCGTCCTCCCCTTCTTATTCTTCTTCTTCTTATTCTTCTTTGTTTTCTTCATCTTCTTCTACTTTTTCTTCATCTTCTCCTTCCTCATTGTCTTCTTCTTCTTCTTCTCCTTCTTCTTCTTCTTCCCCTTCTTCTTTTTTTCATCCTCCTCCTTCTTCTTCTTCTTCTTATTCCTCTTCATGTTCTTCTCCTTCTTCATCATCATCATCTTCTTTGTTCTCTTCCTCTTCTTAATCTTCTTCATCTACTTGTCCTTTTCTTTGTCCTCTTCTTCTTGTACTTCTTCTACGTCTTCTTCTTCTTCTTCTACTTATTCACCTCCTTCTTCTTTTTCTAATTCTTCATCTTCTTCTTTTTCTTATTCTTCCTCTTCTTCTTCTTCTTCATCATCTTCTTCTTCTTCTTCTTCTTCTTCTTCGTCTTCTTCTTCTTCTTCTCCTTCTCCTTCTGTTATTTCTTCTTCTTCTCCTTCTTCTTCTTCTCCTTCTTCGTTTTCTATTTCTTCTTCTTTTTCTTCTTCTACTTCTTCACCTTTTTTGTCTTTTCCTTCTACTTCTCCTTCTTCTCGTTCATCTTCTTCTTCTTCGTCTTCTTCTTCATCTTCTTCTCCCTCTCCTTCTTCTTCTTCTTCTTCATCATCAGCATCCTCTCCTCCTTCTTCTTCTTCTTCTTCTTCGCCTTCTTCCTCTTCTTCTACTTCTTCTTCATCATCTTCTTTTTCATCATCTTCTTCTTCATCATCTTCTTCTTCTTCTTATTCTTCTTCCGCTTCTTCTCCCTCTTGTCCTCCTTCTTCATCTTCTTCATCGTCATCATCATCATCTTCTTCTTCTTCTTCTTGTTACTAGTCTTCTTATTCTTCTTCATCATCATCTTCTTCTTCTTCTCTTACTTCGAATTATTTTTCTTCTTCTTCTTCTTCATCTTCATCTTCTTTTTCTCCTTCTTCTTCTTTTCCTTATTCTCCCTCTTTTTCTTCTTCTTCTTCCTCTTCTCTCTTCTTTTTCTGTCTTCTTTGTCTTCGTCCTCTTCTTCTTCTACTTCTTCTTCATCTTCTTCTTCTTTTTCTTATTCTTCTATCACTTCTTCATCATCATCATCTTCTTCTTCTTCTTCTTCTTCTTCCTCTTCGTCTTCTTGTTCTTGTTCTTGTTCTTCTTCTTCTTCCAATTCTTCCTCTCCTTCTTCTTCTTCTTCTTCTTCTTCTCCTTCTTCTTCTTCTTCTTCATCCTCTCCTTTTCTTCTTCTTCTCCTTCTTCTTATTCTTCCCCTTCTTCTTTTTTTATTCCTTCTTCTTCTTCTTCTTCTTATTCTAATTCTTCTTCATCATGATCATCATCATCATCATCATCTTTTTCTTCCTCTTCTTCTTAATCTTCTTCTTCTTCTTCTTCTTCTTCTTCTTCTATTTTTACTTCATCTTATTTTCTTCTTCTTCTACTTCTTCGTTGTCTTCTTCTTCTACTTCTTCTTCTTCTTCTTCTCCTTCTTCTCTCTCTTCTTCTTCTTCTTCTCCTCCTTCTTCTTCTTCTCCTTCTTCTTCTTGTTCTACTTCTTCATCTTCTTCTTCTTCCACCTGTTCTTCTTCTTCTTCTTCTTCTTATTCTTATTCTTCTTCTTCATCTTCTTCTTCTTCTTCTTCTTCTTCTTCGCCTTCTTCTTCTTCTCCTGCTACTTTTATTTCTTGTTCTTCTCCTTCTTCTCCTCCTTCATATTCTATTTCCTGTTCTTCTTCTTCTTCTACTTTTTTGCCTTTTTTGTCTTTTCCTTCTACTTCTCCTTCTTCTCGTTTTTCTTCTTCTTCTACAACTACTTCTTCTTCACCTTCTTCTTCTTCTTCTTCTTCTACTACTACTACTACTTCATCTACTTCTTCTTCTTGTTATTCTTCTTCTTCTACTTGTCCTTCTCCTTCTTCTTCTTCTTCTTCTTCTTCATCAGCATCCTCTCCCTCTTCTTCTTCTTCTTTTCTTCTTTGCCTTCTTCATCTTCTTCTGCTGCTTCTTCATCATCTTCTTCTTCATCATCATCATCATCATCATCATCTTCTTCTTCTTCTTCTTCTTCTTCTTCTTCTTCTTCTGCTGCTTCCCATTCTTCTCCTACTTGACCTCCTTCTTCTTCATCATCATCATCATCTTCTTCTTCTTCTTCTTCTTCTTCTTCTTCTTACTCTTCTTCTTAATCTTCTTCATCATCATCTTCTTCTTCTTCTTCTCTTACTTTGTCTTATTTTTCTTCTTCCTCTTCGTCTTTTTCTTCTCCTTCTTCTTCTTTTCCTTCTTCTTCCTCTTCTTCTTCTTCTTCTTCTTCCTCCTCCTGTTCTCTCTTCCTTTTCTTTTTCTTCTTTTTTTTCTTCCACTTCTACTTCATCATCATCTTCTTCTTCTTCTTCTTCTTCTTCGTCTTCTTCGTCTTCTTTTTCTTCTTCTTCTTCTCCTTCGATTTCTACTTCTTCTTCTTCTTCTTGTTCTTCTTCTTCTTCTTCTTCATCTGCTTCTTCTACTTCGTCTTTTTTGTCTTTTTCTTCTCCTTCTTTTGCTTCTTCTCCTTCTTCTCATTCTTCTTCTTCTTCTTCAACTACTTCTTCTTCATCTTCTTCTTCTTGTTCTTCTTTGTCTTCTCCTTCTTCTACTACTTGTTCTTCTTCTTCTTCTTCTTCTTCAACTTCTTCTTTGTCTTATTCTTCCTCTTCTTCTTCTTCTTCATCATCTTCTTCTTCTTCTTCTTCTTGTCATCTTCTTCTTCTTCTTCTAATCATTCTTCATATCCTTCTTATTCTTCTTTTCCTTCTTGTTCCTCTTCTACTTCCTCTTCTTCTTCTTCTTCCTCCTCTTCATCTTCATCATCTTCTTCTTCTTCATCTTCTTATTCATCCTCTTCTTTTTCTTCTTCTTCTTCTTCTCTTTTTTTTTCTTCTTCTTCTTCTTGTCCTTCTTCAACTTCTTCTCCTTCTTCATCTTCTTCTTCTTCTTCTCCTTCTTCTTATTCTTGTTCTTCTACTCATTTTTTTCTTCTCCTTCTTCTTCTTCTAATTCTTCTTCTTTTAATTCTTCTTTTTCTTCTTTTTATTCTAATTCTTATCCTAATTCTTATTCTTCTTCTTCATCTTCAATTTCCTCTTCTTCTTCTTGTTATTCTTCTTCTTTATCACCTTCTTCTTTTGCTTCTTGTTCTTCTTCTTCTTGTCTTCATCATCATCATCATCTTCTTCTTCTTCTTCTTCTTCTTCTTCTTCTTCTACTTCTTCTTTTTCGTTTTCATCTTCTTAAATTTTTTTTTCTTCTTCAACATTTTCTTGTTCTTCTTCAACATTTTATTGTTCTTCTTCTCCTTCTTCTTCTCCTTCTTCTTTAATTCCATCTACTTCTTCTTCTTCTTCCTCTACTTCTACTTCTACTTCTCCACCGTGTTTTACTCCTCCGACTTCATCTCCTTCTTCTTCTTCTTCTTCTTCATCTCCTTCTCCTTCTTCTTCTTTGTCTTTTGCTTCTTCTTCTTCGTGTTCTTTGCCTATTCTTCTTGTTCTTCTTCTTCTTCTTCCTCTACTACTTCTTCTTCTTCTTCTTTTTCTCGACATTCTTTGTCTTCTTCTTCTTGTTTGCCTTCTTCTTCTTCTTCTTCTTCTCCTTCTACTTCTTCTTCTTCTTCTTCTTCTTCATCTCAATTCTCTTCTTCCTATTACTCGTATTCAACTTCCTCTTCTTCTTCCTCTTCCTCTTCTTCATCTTCTTCTTATTCAACTTTTTTTCTTCATCTTCCTCTTCTACTTCTTCTTCCTCTTCTTCTTCATTGTCTTCTTCTACTTCTTCATCTTCTTTTTCATCTTCCATTTCTTCTTCCTCTTACTCTTCTTCTTCTTCTTCTTCTTCTTCTTCTCCTTCTTCATTTTCTCCTCCTTCTTGTTAATCTTCTTGTTCTTCTCCTTCTTCTTCTTCTTCTTCTTCTTCTTCTTCCCTTTCTTCTTCCCTTTCTTCTTCGTCTTCTTCTTCTTCTTCTTCTTCTTCTTTTTCTCACATTTCTTCTTCTTCTTCTAATTCTTCTCCTTCATCTTTTACTTCTTCTTCTTCTTCCTCTTCTTCTCCTTCTTCTTAGACATCCTTTTCTTCTTCTTCTTCTTCTTCTTCTTCATCTTCTTCTTTTTACTTTCAATCTTCTTCTTCATCCCTTCTTCTTCTTCGTCTTCTTCTTTTTCTTCATCTTATTCTTCTTCTTCTTCTTTGTCTTCTTCTTGGTTTTTATCATTTCCTTTTTCTTCGTCTCTTCTTCATCTTCTTCTTCTTCTTCTTGTTCTTGTTCTTATCCTTCTCTTTTTTCTCCTACTACATTTTCTTCTTCTTCTTCTTATTATTATTATTATTATTCTTATCCTTCTTCTTCTTCATGTTCGACTTCTTCTTCTTCTTCGTCTACTTCTTCTTCTTCTTCTTCTTCTTCTTCCTCTTCTTCTCCTTCTTCAAATTCTTCTTCTACTTCTTCTTCTTCTTCTTCTTCTTCACCTTCTTGCTCTTCTTCTTCTTCTTCACCTTCTTTTTCTTCTTCTTCTTCTTCTTCTTCTTCTTCATCTTTTTCTTCTTCCTCCTCCTCTTCTTCTTCTTCTACTCGTTCTTTTTCTTCTACTTCTTCTTCTTCTTCTTCTCCTCCTTCTTCTTTTTCTTCTTCCTTTTCCTCATCAAGTTCTTCTTCTTTCACTACTCCTTCACCTTCTTCTTCTTCTTCTTCTTTGTCTTATTCTTCTTCTTCTTTAATTTCCTCCTATTCTTCTTTGTCTTCTTCTTCGCCTTCTTATTTTTCTTCTTCTTCCTCTTCTTCTTCTTCTTCTTATTCTTCTTCTTTTGCCCTTCTTCAACTTCTTCTTCTTCTTCTATCTTCTTCTTCTCGTTCTTCTTCTCTTCCTTGTTCTTCATTTAGTTCTTCTTCTTTTTTTGACATTCAATTCTTCTTCTATTTCTTTTTCTTCTTCTTCTTCTTTCCTTCTCCTTGTTCTCCTTCATCTTGTTCTTCTTCTTCTTCTTCTTCTTCTTCTCCCTCTTGTGCTTCTTCTCCCTCTTGTGCTTCTTCTCCTTATTCTTCTTCTTCTTCTTCATCTTCTTCTCCTTCTTCTCCTTCTTCATGTTCTTCTTCATAATCTTCTTATTCTTCTTCTTCTTCTTCTTCTTGTTCTATTTATTTTTCTTCTTCTTCTTCTTTCCTTCTCTTAGTTCTCCTTCATCTTTTTCTTCTCCTTCTTCATCTTCCTTTTGTACTTCTTCTTATTCTTATTCTTCTTCTTCTTCTTCTTCATCTTCTTCTTCTCCTTCTTCTTCTTCTTCGTGTTCTTTTTCATCTTCTTCTTCTTCTTATTCTTTTACTTCTTTTTCTTCTTCTTCAACTTTGACTTCTTCTTCTTCTTCTTCTTCTT